>CAWUFW010019123.1:0-197329 GCA_963921515.1 Calotriton arnoldi | reverse complement strand
CGTCTTCCAAGAAAAATGGTACCTCACTTGTGTGGGTAGGCCTAGTGCCCGCGACAGGAAGCAGCCCAAAACACAACGTGGACACACCACATTTTCACAGTGAAAACGGACCCTTTTTTTGCAAAGTGCCTAGCTGTAGATTTTGAACCCTAGCTCTGCCGGCACCTAGGGAATCCTAGCAAACCTATAAGTTTTGAAAACTAGACACCCAGGGGAATCTAGGATGGGGTGACTTGACTGGCTCTCACCAGGTTCTGTTACCCAGAATCCGTTGCAAACCTAAAGATTTGTAAAAAAAAACCACATTTTCCTCACATTTCTGTGGTGGAAAGTTCTGGAACCTAAATGGATCCACAAAATTCTACCCACAGCGCGTTCCCCAAAGTCTTCTGAGAAAAATGGGACCTCACTCGCGTGGGTGGGTCAAGTACCCGCGACAGGCAAGGGCCCAAAACCTAATGAGGCGACATCAAAATTACCTATCGCAAAACAACCTGGTTTTGCAAGGGGGGTCCCATGAGTGAGGTACCATTTTTATCAGGAGACCTGGCGGGAATGCAGGGTGGTAGGAAAATTGTGGATTTTCTGACAACAGTATATTATGACACAGTAATGCAAGGAAAATGAGTGACTATAGTCACATTTTGAGGTTTGCATGGCGTGAGTAAAAACATGTTGGGATCCATGAGAGGCACACCACCCAGCATTCCCCATTTTTTTTTTTACTTTACAGAAATATCTAAAGTTGGTACATTTTTCCTAGAGACAGACTACACCTTAGCACAGAAGGACAAATGAGACAAATATGACTGCCTATCCACCTGTTCCTCAAGTACACACACATACTGGTTGGATTTGGCACAAGGGTGAGTGAAAGGTTCAAAATGTATATTTTATTAACAAGAGATTTCACATAAAGGAAATGCACTGTTAATAATTAAAAGGTTAAAAACCAGAACCAATGACTCACAGCTCGTGAGCTGTAAAGCCACGACAAGGCACCAACCTCTTTACAGGCCATTCACACACCTTTCATACTTGACACACACTTTCACACCACCAATTGCGGCCCCAGCACATTACAACACTCACATTCACAGACAATGTGGAGACAATGTACACCCTGGCAGAGAGAGACAGAAAAGACAAATATTCCTTCAAAATGAACATTTCCTTAAGTACTCACACATACTGGTTGGATTTGGCACGAGGGTGAGTGAAGGTTCAAAGCGTAAAATTCTATTAACAAGAGATTTCACAAAAAGGAAATGCACTGTTAATATTTAAAAGGTTAAAAACCTGAACCAATGACTCACAGCTCGTGAGCTGTAAAGCCACGGCAAGGCACCAACCTCTTTACAGGCCATTCACACACCTTTCATACGTGACACACAAGACCATTCACACCGCCAGCCGTGGGCCCAGCACATTACAACATTCACATCAACATACAGCGCCATTCAAGGGCCCATCACTTTCATACGCCCACATGACTGACACAGGAATCACACCGGCTGGTGGTTGACATAGTGTCTGCAGTGGCGTTTGACTAGAAGAGTGTGCAATGACCAGCAGCAAGTCACTACTCACACACTGCCAGCCAAATGCCAGCCCATGCACACCGCCAGCCAAGCACCATCCCACCCACACTGCCAGCCAAGCGCCAGCCCATGCACACCGCCAGCCAAGCGCCAATCCACGCACACTGCCAACCAAGTGCCAGTCCACTCACACCGCCAGCCAAGCACCAGTCCACGCACACCGCCAGCCAAGCGCCAGTCCACGCACACCGCCATTAAATTTTTTTTAACAAGAAAGAAAACACAAACCAATTGCAACTAGATACAAAACTATAACTACAAAAACAACAGCAGTAACTAAAGACATCATTCGATTGCCAAACGTGAAACTGAACAACAACTATATAAAACCATACAGACCAGGCAGTACACTATTAGACTCACGGTTGCTCCCAAAAACTCTTTTGAGTGTGATACAATCTGAAACATGTGGGCACACACAGCCCAGGATTAGAAGGACAATCGGCACAGTGCATACGACTCTCCATCCACATACCTCTTTGCAAGCAGACTCTACATCTCTTACAGGGATTGTTTTTGTTGGGTGTGGGAGGAATTAAATCAGGAAAGTGGCAATCTTTCAATCTAGCCACTTCCTCCACCACTCCAACTCTAGGAACACTTGCCTGTTCCACAACAACAAGGCTGCCTATCACAGACTCCTGAAACTGAACAATAGTCATCTTTGACGCAGGAGAACACTCCTTGAACACAACAAAAGCATTGAAAGTTGCTAAATTGAAGAGATGGATGGCCAACTTCTTATACCAAATGTAAGCCTTACAAACAGCAGTGTAAGGTTCCAACCTCTGATCTACTCTATCGACAACACCCATGTGCTTATTGTAGTCTACAATGCACACAGGTTTGCGCAGTTCTGCAACCTGACCCCAAACAGTCACAGGTGAAGTACTCTCATCATGAATGGTAGTCAGCATGTACACATCCCTCCTGTCCACACGTTGCCATCAAGGGACTGGTAGACCAATATGAAGCCATGGACGGCTTCCTTATCAAGCCCATCAAAAAAGTCAAACTCATAAACTTCTTCATCTCATCCAGATTTGTGGGAGTCCACCGGGTAGCTCTGGAGCGGGGCCTAAGTCTGGCACTGTTGTCCCTCAAAAACTGTTCTGCTCAACAATCTCAGCCAAAAATACATCATCCATAAACAACTGAAAAAACTGTATAGGCAAAACATTTTCACAATCCACTCTACACACTGCATCACCACTAAAGGCAGGCAACACCGGCAGCACCATGTTTGGATCAACCCAGAGTCCGGCACTTCCAGTAGGAAGCCTTGCAGCCTCAGGCTGCAATCCCGATGTCTCTTGCTGCACCATTGGCACATCAGTGTCCTCCTCTAAAACAGGCACTTCATCCGCACTGAGAGTAGCTTCATCCGCACTGAGAGTAGCTTCATCATCAGATGATTCCTCGTGGACAGAAAACTCACTGCCAGAATCTTGTGCTCCCTCCTCTCCCTCAGACGCACTGTCAGTCTCATAATCCTGCTCAGAGGAAGATTCAAAAAGCATACCAACCACCTGCTGAGCAGTAATTCTACGGCTAGCCATAATCCTTACTAATAAAGGTAACTTGTCAAACAAGTAAACAACAAACACTTTGTAAAATAAGTAATAAACAAAATGTGGCTTTATCACAAAGACCTATATACTCCAACACTATACCACTCACTTGCCAGAAGCAGCTAGACTCACCACCACCTACTCTGCACAGACACAGTAAGGACCAACAGTATCCCACTAAAAAAGAAAAAGAAAAGAAAATTACACATAAGACAAGGCAAAACACATCGCAAAGAATTTCATGCTCAAAACACTAACTAAATATGCTGCTATTATGACACCACTTACAAAAAATTCATTCATGCATGACATTAATACTCAATTGGAGTAAACACAACGAAAATGTTTTTCTTACCAAAAAAATGCAACTACGCAAACCTGCAGATCAACCACTGCCGAAACCGCAAACAAGAATCAAAAGCTTTGCACTAGAATAAAAAGGAGAAAAAAAACATTACAATCACATATGCAAATAATGCACTAGTCCACACACTATCCACCAGCCAAGCAAAGGTGGTAGGTGGGCCTAAAAGCATAAGGCCGATCTGCCCCTGCGGGGAGCAGAAACAGCCAAAAAATTCACCCTCATAAAGGGGGAGCGACCCTTGCCCAAGGGGTCACTCCCCAACACCAACATTTAAAAAGCCCTGGTGTCTAGTGACTTCTGCCCCCCTAGGGGACAGATGGGCCTG
Organism: Calotriton arnoldi; assembly: GCA_963921515.1. Taxonomy (NCBI): domain Eukaryota; kingdom Metazoa; phylum Chordata; class Amphibia; order Caudata; family Salamandridae; genus Calotriton; species Calotriton arnoldi. The sequence goes on along the minus strand of CAWUFW010019123.1, from coordinate 193,465 downwards.
AAAACATATGGCCGATCTGCCCCCAAAGGGGGCAGAAACGGCCACAATATTCACCCCATAAAGGGGAGCGACCCTTGTCCAAGGGGCCGCTCCCAACAACACTAAAACAAACCCTGGTGGCCTAGTGGGCATGCAATAAAATTAATTGTTTATTTGGGTCGATCTGCCCTTCCAGGGGGTCAGAAACGGCCCAAATAAATGCTCCCCAAAGGGGAGCGACCCTTGCCGAAGGGGCTGCTCCCCAAAAACATATTGCTCCCCCAAGGGGAGCGACCCTTGCCCAGGGGGCCGCTCCCCAACAACACTAAAACAATCCCTGGTGTCTAATGGCTTCTGCCCCCCTTGGGGGCAGATTGGCCTAGACTCAGAAGGCGGATCTGCCCCCAAGGGGGGCAGAAACGTCCAAAATAAATGATCCCCAAAGGGAAGCGACCCTTGCCTAAGGGGCCGCTCCCCAAAAACATAATTAAAAAAAAAATCCCTGGTGGCCCAGTGGGCACACACATACGTTTTTTTTTTAATTACCCGATCTGCCCCCCAAGGGGGTAGAACGAACTACACACATTGCTCCCCCAAGGGGAGTGACCCTTGCCCAAGGGGCCGCTCCCCGACACACAAAGGGCATTTAAAATAAAAAATCCCTGGTGGCCCAGTGGGCACACACATATTTTTTTTTTAATTTACCGATCTGCCCCCCCCAAGGGGGGCAGAACCAACTAGACACATTGCTCCCCCAAGGGGAGCAATCCTTGACCAAGGGGCCGCTCCCCAACACACAAAGGACATTTAAAAAAAAAAAATCCCTGGTGGCCCAGTGGGCACATATATAATTTTTTTTAAAAATAATAATTATCCGATCTGCCCCCCCCAAGGGGGGCAGAACAAAGTAAACACATTGCTCCCCCAAGGGGAGTGATCCTTGCCCAAGGGGCCGCTCCCCGAAAAAAAATGGGCATTTAAAATTGAAAAAAACAGGCATTCCTGCTGCACGATTGCGCCCCAGGCGCGATCGTGAAGCAGGAATGCTTTTTAAAAGACATCGGAGGAAAGGAAAACCCTTTCCTCCGATGCCTTTTAAAACATACCCCCCACCCTCCCCGAGGAGAAACTCACCTCCTCTTCTCTGGATGCACTGGAAGCAAATGGCTTCCAGTGCATCCGGTATCCTCTAATGACATCAGCGCGCCTCGCTCGCTGATGTCATTAGCTGACGTGGAGGGCGGGGGGGCAGGGGAAGGGCTTCCCCTGTCTTCCCCGGTGGGGGCAGCTTCAAGGGTGACCCACGGGGGGAGCGGCAGCGCTTCCCCCGTGGGTGGGTGCTAGGACGGCCGGGAGCCGTCCGACGCACACTCCCACCGTGACGTCGGACGGCTCCCGGCCGTCCGACGCATGGAAGGGGTTAATGTTATTAATTCTGTAATTTTGTTTTAGTGTATGTTTAAAATGTTTAGAATATGTTTTTTATTATAATATTGAAAATAGTTTATTTTTATTTTTAAATGTTATTTTCTGTGTAGTTTATATTTTCTTATCAATGTTTGTGTTGTCGATATTATTTATATCGATGTTTTTGTTGTGTTTCATTTTATTTTAGTATTATCGCTAATTTTGTGTTCTTTATTTTTGTTGTCAATATTTTTGTCATCGAGATTTTTTTAAACAATATTTTTTTATCGATGTTTGTGTTATTTCTGCTTTGTATAATGGGTGTCGATATTTTTGTATACGATATTGTTGACTCGATAATTTTGTACTTCGATGTTATAGTATTCAATGTTGTATCACTGCTCCCCAGAAGACATCAGGTCCCTCAACACCACTCTACTGAAAGCCCAAAACTGTCTGACTCTCAATCACCTTAAATTAAACACTTTTAAAACAGAATTCCTCTTAGTCGCCCCACCCAAACAGTCACAAGCCATCAAAGAATGGATGAATCACCTAACAGCTCCAAACTGCATACCACACATCATTGACTCCTCAGGATAACTGGGCATATTGCTAGGTAAGACTTTGAACATGCAGAAGCACATTAGTGCTCTCACCAAAGGAGCGAACTTCCAAATGAGCATCTTGAGGAAAATAAAACCTTTTCTCCCCCCAATGACTTCAAATATGCTGTGCAAACTGTTGTGATTTTCAAGTTGGACTATGGAAGCGCAACCCTCTGTGGCCTCCCTAGATCTAAAATGGCTCCACTAAGGGCCTCTCTTAACTCTGCTGTAAGAATCATCACAGGTTCTAAAAGAAACCACCATATCACACCGGAGCTGAAATCCCTAAACTGGCTCCCATATGATTCAAGGATAAGGCTAAAAATTTCCTGCATGACCCAGAAAGCCTAACACTTCAACACCCGCTATACCGCGGACATAAACTTGTGCTATCTGGTTGTTTCATATTCTCCAGAAGTGCCAGCACCCTACTCCAGAAGCCGCAGAAAGTCCATAAAAAGAAAACTTATGATCAAACTTTGGCAGGTATCACCCAGAGAATTTGGAATCCCTGCCCCCTGAAATTAGGATGAATTACTCAACTAAATATGTCAAAGAGAAGTTAAAGCCCTACTGATCACCAAATGCTTGCCCTAGAACCCTCCTGCCCGACAAGCACTCTAAGACTCGCCCTCCTCACCCTTTTTTATTATCGGACTTTTATGACTGTATTTTGATTTCTGGGTTTCAGAGAGTTACTTCTTTTTGTACTTTTGTATTTACTTTGTTGTTAGATCCCCTAGCTTCCTCCTCTGGGGCAATTATAAAGTGCTTCGCTTATTCTTGATTCACTAATCTCCAGGCCCGCTCTGACACATTTCCCTCCCCCTTTGTACATTCCTTGACTGTTTATGATTATGCCTAGTTTGGTTAGCCTAAAGTTTTTCTCCTCCTGTACCTTTCGATTACCCTGTTGTTTTTTTTTTTAAATCTGTTTTGTTAGGGTTTCACATTTTCATGTGTTATACAGACATTCGAGCTTTTCAAATTTTTTTGGTTGCATGTTACAGAGGGCATGTGATGAATGCGTCATCGGTACTCGTACAATTGCCAGACTTACAAATGATTGACCAATGGGTTAACAGCAGTAATGAATGCAGTACATCAACTCTGGCAAATGACAAATTACAGCATTGATAATTGGCTACTGCTGGTGCTGAGTAATAACTAGATGAATGTTGTGTGCCAACAGCATTTTTGTGTGGTGCCTAATATTTTACAAACTCTGGAGGCAGATTATAATGAAACAGGGACAAATTAAAACATTGGGCATTAAGAGATAATTTGCCTGTAGGACAGTTCCTGCGGTACCGCAGGAACTGTTCCTCAACAAATGACTATGTACAGCAGTCAGAGGTGTTATGTGAAAAGCTTGTGGAAAGGCAGTACCCGAGGAAAATAGTGAACCAGGCCAAGAAAAGAGCGTTGAACACCCCTCGGAGTGCACTTTTAGAGAAAAATGTGAGAACTAAAACTGACTGCCTGCCGGTGGTAATGACTTTTGATCCTTTGGCAACTAAAATCCGCCAGGCTATTCACAAACATTGGTCATTATTGTCAACTGCAGAATTTAAAATGCCACAACCCAGATTTGCCTTTAGAAGAGGAGGTAATTTAAAGGACAAACTGGTGCATACCCGTCCAAAACCGTGTCCTAAAGAATCAACGCTTCCCCCTGGACACTACCCTTGTGGGTCGTGTTCAGTATGTGATCTCACGGGGAAGACAAAAAATGTACAGTTGTTGAATGGGAAGATATGGCATTTGACAAAATTTTGCAACTGCAATACGGTGAATGTGATCTACCGGTTGACCTGTGCATGTGGATTGCATTATATAGGGCTGACATCCCGAAAGATCAAGATTCGTATTCAGGAGCACTTGAGTACGATCCGAGCAGGGAAACTCACGACAAAGCTAGTACAACACTTTAAGGATAAGAATCATAATGCTAGATCACTGACTTGGGTCGTGCTTGAGAAAGTAGTAGGGGACACCTACAACATCGATAAAATACTATCCAAAAGGGAGGCCCGTTGGATCTTTTCAGAGAAAGCTGATCACATTGGGTTAAACGATTATATTGAGTGGAATAAGGTCAGCATGTGATTGATCGTATCAGGGCTCTGATGTGGATCGGACAACTGCTCTCTTGTAATCAGTAGACTGTAACCAAACCCTTAATAAGACTGTTTTTTGGAGAATACCCCTGGTTTGATGGGTTTATGTTTTACAGACCCTATAGGTTTTAATGTAGGCGACATGCGAAAATGGTTAACAGACTCCTTAGGGCTGTTTCTAGAAAAGCCTTGGAGTATTTAGTTATTCATAGAAAACAGCAGCAGTAAACATCAATGAGAGAGCACTTAAAGGAGTACTGTGGATATTTTAATATAGTTAAAATAAAATAATTCGCTATAAAAGGATGATCCCTGATTGCTGTGTGTTATATTTAAAATGGATGTCAGATCCACATTGTGTTGTGTTTCTGTATATATTAACACATGGCAGACAGCCTCTGTAAGGCTATAGACAGCAGGAACGAAGTTGTGTATAAATTTCCCCACTCCAAGATGGCCCCCATAGAATTGTCTTGATCACGTGACACGGAAACAAGTGGGTTTCCGTGTTACGAACCGCCTTATTTAAAACAGTAGCCGCGTCTGCCATTCGCACTGGACCGAGAAAACGCTCGTCCGGCGGGAGACGCGGTAAGATTATCGGGACACAGGTGATTGCTGCAGGGGGTTTGTCTGAATGCTTTAGGAGCAGTCTAGTAGCGTGAAACCGTTTAGAACCTTGAATAACGAAAGTAAGAGCAGGAATTGAGAGGGGTGTAGGTGGGACTTCTGTAGGGCAAAACAGCCCGAGTCAGTCATTTCTGAGTAACATAGTAAATTAATGATTGGGGAGATTGCGAAATAAATAATGACACCCGAGTAACGTGCTTTTAACAGGATTGGGACAGGAGCATGACACGTCTATGCAATCACAGTTGAGACATGGGGGTATAGGTCTTGTGAATGAAAGTACACTGTCAGTAACAACTGTTTGTCTTTTTAGAATTGGGACAACACAAGTGTCCTTTTAACGAACCAGGGCTCACAATAGAATTGAGGGGCATATTAGCAAGGAATAGCGATATTTATCGCTAACCGCGCTTAGCGCGACTTTGGTTAACGCCGCCTATCGCTGGAAAATATCGCTGAGATAACACCCTATTAACAAGGTTTATCTCCATTGCGATAATATTTCCAGCGATAGCGGCAAAATGTGAGAATATCGCTGGAAAAGCAGCGATATTCTCGCATTATGGCTAAGGTGGATTCAGCATTAGAATCCACCTCCTATACTTTAAACAGGTAAGTCATCCTCACTAGCAGGAGATAAAATCTAGCGATAAACGCGCTTAGCGCGAATTATTTTATCGCTTTGCCTGCCTTGCTAATAGGGGGTAGTGGAGTTAGCGACTGTTTCCAGTCGCTTTTAGTAGGGAACGCCTTCCTTGCATGTCATTAGCGATAATTATCGCTGACATGCAAGGCGATGGTTAACGCGGCCTCTAACGCCTGAAAGCTGTCGCTAACGCCTGTTAGCGACAGCTTGCTAATAGGGCAATAAGTGCCGCTAAAGCGGCGATAAAGCCCTTGATAATATGCCCCTGAGTTCCTGGGTGACGAGGTGGATAGCTGGTACGAGGGGCTGTGGCTACTACCTGGTAAATATGACTTTACAATATAAATGTACAATATTCATGTATTTGAGGAAGTGAAATGGATATTTCACTAGTTGGACGTCCTTTTTAATGAACCTTCTTTGTGTTTAACAGTCACTGTGTGTATGGAACAAGGGTCCAGAAGGGTGGATTAAGACCCCATGCCCTGAAGAAATTGCCTCTACAATACACAGGCAATGAAACATGTCGGCCCATCAGTAAATGGTCTGCAAACATGCAGTTTGGTTTTATTTTTGAATAAGCCCACGAGTCGAGAATAAAGTGGTTGCTAGATGACTGTGGGGTCTATTTCAATTTTAACTTCACGGGGTCTAGTTGGTGTGGTCAATAGACACACTTATTTTTCACTGGTTTTCTGGACACTAATGTATATATATTGTTTATCGAGATAGCAACCGATGATGAAAAACGTGGGCACAACTGGTGATTATTAACCAGTAAAGCTCCTGTGGTGTTGCGCATGTGAGGTGCTATCTCGCTTTCTCACAATTTTTCACATTTCTGTTCACAATTTTTGTGTTTTAGATACACCTTTTGAAGTGGAGGGTATTTTTTCTGTAAACAGTGACTGTTAATTTGAAGGTTTGCTTTGGCAAGTGAAAATACAGGGCCAGTATGAGTAGGGACAATACCTTACAAATATGAAGGGTTGCTGTTCGGGTAGAAAATGAATTCCCATTCCCACTCAGAAGGATAAAAGAATTGAGTGCCCATTTTGATCAGGTCCTATTGTTATTGTTGACAAATTAAAACATAACAGGTAGTGTGTCATAACAACAGAACTTGCTCCTGGTTCTCCCAAATGGTGCATCCATTGTGCTGGCTCAGTCGGCAAGTGCTTTGGCGTTATTTCATGACATGGTATAAGGTGGATTATGGGTGCACTTATTATTTGCTGTTTTAACTCTGTATCTTTCCCTGTGTCCTCTATCTCCTTGGGTGTATATCTTTAGGGTATAGCGTTGGCTGAGGTTAGGGGGAGTGTGCTGGTGTTATGTATGCGATTTAGTTTAGCCAATATCACGTACCAACTGGTGGCGGGGGGAATCTTGCGGAGGCCCAAGGTGTCTTTGTGGTGAAGGGCAACACTTTCCGCTTTGGCCCATATGAGCAGCGGGCGTCTCCAAGCTATTATGTGAGGTGGGTCAGGGGCCTTCCACCTCTTGGTGATCAGCCTTTTTGCTACTGCCATCCCTAAGTCTAGGTACCTAGAAGTTACTATGTTGTTACGGTTTCTACAGTGCAGATGCAGTATGTATATGTACCATTCAAATGGGAGGACATGATCCGTACATTGAGTCAGTGTATCTGCCACTTGCCTCCCGTATGCAAACAGGACAGGGCATCCCCATAGCATATGTAGCAGATCTGCATCAATAAGTGAACATCTGGGACATGCGGCGTCTCTGCACTTAAATTACTGATTCATCTTTGCGGGTGTGAGGTACGCTCTGTGCACGATATAGAATTGGATTTAGCGTAAACGTACGTTCCTAGGGATTTGTACCGGGCTTGTTAGGACTGTGGACCATTCGGAGTTTGTAAACTGGGGGACCACGTCCTCTTCCCAGTAATGTTGGAGCGGCGCTAGGTTAATTGCTGTGTGATGTCTTAATGAGATGGCAAACCATTTTGTTAGGTGCCCCCCTTGTTCCATAACATGCATGTATTGTATAGTGAGCAGTGTCATTGGTTCAGTAGATAAATCACCCCAGCTATTGGAGAGAGCAGCCAGCAATGAGTGACGGAATAGAAATTAGCCCGGGGGCAATTCGTCTTCCTCTATTAATGTTGTGTATGGGATCAGCATGCCCTCTTGGTACAAGTCCACCACATCCTGTATTCCAGCTTCTCGCCAGCTCTGCAGCTCGGCAGCTGTGGTGACTACGCTACCCCTGGGTGTTCCCTCCAGTGGCAAGGCAGGTGCATATGGGGTGTCTTTGGGGGTGATATATAGCGTTCTGTGGTAGCATCTATACGCTACGCTAAGCAGCAGCGAGTCTGGTGGTTTAGCTTTCGCACAGGGGTGAAATAATCCTGTCAGTTCTGAAAGGGATAGAGACAATTATTTAGTAGCAGTGTCCTCTGTGAAGGTCTGCCAACCATCTAGCTATCCATTGTAGCTGTGCAGCCAGGTAATATTGCTCTAGATTTGGGGCCGCTAGGCCACCTTGATCTGTGGGTAGATAAAGCTTATTTATTGACACTCGATGTCTAGAGTTTCCCCATATAAAATCTTTTATTTATTAGTTTGTCCAGTGGGTGGAAGAATGCAGGCGGAATATATAGCGGTAGGTTCGTGAAGTAGTATAAGAACCGAGGCAATATAAACATTTTTGTAAGGGCCACCCTGCCTGTCACTGACAGTGGGACCGTGCTCCAGAATAGCATCTGGGAGCGGACAGCGCCCAGGGCTCTGCTGAGGTTTCCGTCTAGTAGGTCTGCTTGGCTCCTGTATACCCTGATTCCGAGATAGCGGAATGTATCCACACTCCAGTGCACAAGCACCCCATAGAGGATATATCCCGGGTCCCGCATTTGTCGCTGAAAGGGTAAAGGCAGGACTTGGAAGAGTTAACCTTCAGCCCCGATATGGAGGCAAAATTCCCCAGTGTGTGTGCCAGCTGTTTGGTAGATGCCTCTTATGTACAATAGTAGATCATTTGCGTACAGAGATATTGTGTGTGTGCCATCCCCTAGTGTGATGCCTTCTTCCATCGCGGTGCGAGATGCCTCTGCTAACCTTTCGATTACCCTGTTGTCTGCTCTATATGTCTCCTCTTTATCGCTCAATTGCAAAGCGCTCTGATACCCTGATGGGTCTTGTGCACGCTATATAACACTTTTTAAATAACTAAATAAAAAAAAAGCCAAAAAACAGGAAGTCAATTGTGAAAAATTCAGGGAGTATAAAGGGCAAAACCCATTTGCTACTTTTTTAACACATAATTGTATTGGTTTTTCATTGCATTGCTTATTGTAGAGGAGTACAATACATTGTGTATTTAGTAGCCATATAGCATATAACATTGAAAGCAATACATGTCCACTTATCGCATAGATCTAACTAGGAACATTCGCTGATACAAAGCCCATATCTGGGAATGCGAGAATCTTTGCTTGATATTGTTTTTCGTAAAATAAAGAACAGTTCGGAGCAGTACCCTCAACTTGACCCCCCCCATATGAATAACATTCCCATTAAAACTTGCTTGTAAATGCTGGTCTGAGCAGTCCCTGCCGCTGCTTGTAAGGATGGGCTGCTATGGGCACTTAATGAACAAGTGGGGGGGGGTCGAGGGGACGGAGGGAGGGGAGGGAAGGATGGAGGGGGAATGAGGGGGGTAAAGGAATGTAGATAAAGGAAACAAAAGATAACCACAGTGGCATCATTCCTATTCGTGGCACTTTACATTCAAGTGTATTAGTCAATCACATAAGGCGGCTCAGACCACCCGTGCCTTAATTAGCAGAGTCATTACTTCTGAATTGTTCCAACAGTTGAAACCAGTCTAATGATATTTGCTTCTTGCGGAGCCTTCTATATTCCTCCCTTTTGAGAGCTTCTCCTTCTATTTGGGCCCCTCGTACTACCTCCTCCTCCCAATATCCTTTCCTCGGAGCAGTATGAGACTTCCACCGCTGCGTGAGCAGTCTTTTGACCAGTATTAGAGAGAGGTCTGTGAACTGGCGCCGCACCTTCGCTTTCCATGGTAGGTGGGATAGTCCTAGCAAACATGTTTCTACTGTTGTCCACTTAGGTCATTCGGACAATTGTGATAGGCTATCAGTGACCTCTCGCCAGTACTCCTGTAATGGAGAACAGGACCATAACATATGAGTCAAATCGGATCCGGGCAGGCGGCAGTGAGGGCAGTTAGGGGAGGCTTGGGGGTACATCGAATGGACCTTTTCTGGCATCAGATATGCCCTATGTAACAGGGCTAGCTGTATAAACTTAAACCGTACATTTTGGGATACCCGTTTTGGATACTCACAAACTATTGCCCATTCCTTGTCTGTGGGCGCGCGATTAATATCGGCCTCCGATTTTTGACGAAGGGGTGCAAGTGAGACCTTCAAATGTTCTCTCAGTCCCCTGTAGAGCCATCTGACCAAATGTCCCCTGTGTCCCATTATGTGTAATGCTTGCAATAAGTAGAATGTTGGGGGCTCGCACTGTTCGACTAGGCAATATTTGCGAACCAAATGTATAATGCTAGCGTGAGTTATAAATAGCGTATTTGGGACTCCATACGTGCGTACCAATTCGGCGTGGGGCATTAGCTGCTTATCAGTGAACAACGAGCCCACTGTCACGATTCCCCCATCCAGCCATGGTGCTAACCTATGTGCAGTTAAAGGGCCATGTGGTGTTGGGAGGCCACATAGGGGTATGTTCGGAGCATATGGAGTGGGTACGTTTGTATACTGCAATGCAAGCTTCCTGTAATGAAGCGCTACTTGGAGCAACACAGGGATATCTTTCGGCCTCCCAGGTTCTGGGGAAAGCAGTGTCTGCAGTGTTTCACGCCGTAATTGTGCAGGAGTATACCCAATTTCAGATAGGTTATGCCCAGCTAGCCAATATGCCAACCACTGCAACTGGCTCACTATGCTTTATTGCTTTATGCCTTGGAATCCGGGGCCCCAATACCCCCTTTTGATGTGGGTAGCTGCAATTTGGTAAGGCTAATTCTGCGACGCCCGGACCCACATATCAATGTTATTAATAAGGAGTTTAACATTTTAAAAACCCATGCCGGGACCACTATTGGGAGATTAACAAAATAATATTGGAGCCTTGGTAACATCACAATTTTTCCTATTGCCAATCGTCCTGCCGTGGACAGTGGTAATTTAATCCAAAAGGCCACCTGTGATTTTAATGAATTAATGGCACGTATTAAACTCCCATCCAGTATGTCACACGTGTTCCTGTAAAACTGGATACCCAGATATTTAAAAGTGTCGGGTTCGACTCTGAACTGCTCCAACCCAAAGCTTAGGGTGGATAAAGGACATGTATCATAAAAGAAATATGCTACGGACTTTGAGGCATTCAAATGAAGTCCCGATAGTAGACCAAATTGGTGGAAAAGTGATGCCACTGCAGTTAGGTCTGCCCCCAGATCTCTGAAATACAGCAACATATCGTCAGCATATAACGATACAGAGTGGATAGTTGGACCTATTGGAATGCCATGTGTGCGCATTGTTAATCGTAAGTGGTGTGCCAAGGGTTGCAAAGCCAGCACAAAGAGGAGTGGGGATAGGGGACATCCCTGACGGGTCCCACGGTTTATATTATATGCAGGGGATATATTGTGCCCCGACTTCGCACGAGCTGTCGGTGATGTATATAATAATTCCACCCATTGACAATACGTAGGGGGGATGCCAAATTTTCTCAGCACCGCCATCATATATTGCCAGCTCAGTGAGTCGAAGGCTTGTCGAATATCTAATGACAAGCATCCCGCCTGTGGGTGGGAAGCTTGGGCTGTATGAAACAAATTGAAGAGGCGCTGTATATTCAGTGAGGTGCTGCGGCGAGGAGCAAACCGGTTTTGGTCCGTATGTATAAGACCAGGGAGAAACAGTAGGAGACGTGCTTAATATTTTGCTCCATATTTTATATTCAGTATTAAGAATGGATAGGGGTCTATAAGAAGACAGATCCATTTGTGATTTACCCGGTTTCAATAGGGACGTCACTATTGCCTCCCTGGTTGTGGGAGGCAAGGGACCTTCCTCCTGCGACGTGGTATACAATTGCAACAGTTTAGGGACCAACTGCGCCGGGAACGTAGAATAAAATTCTACCGGGAGCCCATCAGAGCCTGGTGTCTTATTACGAGCGAGAGCCTTTATCGCCCCACGTATTTCTGCCAATGTAATTTCAGCATCTAGGGTCTCCCTAGTATTATGTGGAATAACCGGTAGGGCGATATTTCCTAAAAAATCAGTCATTTTTTCTGGAGGAATCTGAGGGGGGAAGCGTAAAGGTGGGCATAATAGTCATGAAATGCTTCATTTATCCCGATCTGAGTAGTCATCAATTCCTGGTTGATATTATATACTGCCAGTGCGGGCGTAGGGGAGGGTTGGGGTCGTGTCATGCGGGCCAGTAACGTGCCAGGTCGATCTGCTTCTACGTGCGTCCGAGTCATATAAGAATGGAGGTCAATGAGACGTAAACGTTCCAGGAGTCCAGCATATTTTATCCTGGCTTCCTGAAGCCGTTCCAGCCCCCGCATCCACCCGGGCTTCTATTTCTAGTGTCTGCAGTTTTGATTCTAATTCTGTGATATCTCGGGAAAGCTCACGTCTGGCCCCTACCACTGCACTCATAGATACCCCTTGGATCGACACTTTAAAAGCTTCCCACTCAATCGTCCTCATTGTAGCTGTACCTTCATTGATTTCAAAGTAAGATGTGATTGTCGTGGCTATAGTGTCTCTGAACACCTGGTCTGCCAGCAGTTGGGGCTGTAGGCACCATGTTGGGATTGGGGATGGGGTCCAGCCCCAATTAAGGGACAGTTCAAGGGGATTATGATCCGAAATGGTCTTGCCTAAATAAGTAGTATGAGCTACCTGCGGGAGAAGGGCTGGTGTACATATGAATCTGTCAAATCGGGAGTGCAAACCATGAGGGTGTGAGAAAAAGGAGTATTCACGCATATTTCTGTTAGGAAAATGCCAAATGTCCACCAACTCCCACCCCGACATCCAGCGTTGTAGGGCTCGTGCTTGCTGGCACGTTACAGTTCCCGGCAGAGGGGGGTGTGAGTGATCCAACCCACCATCCAGGACCACATTGAAATCTCCTCCCAACAACCAAGGGTATTGAGTCCCGTCTGCCAGGGCTATTGTTAGATGTGAGAGGAATGCCTCCTGGTCAGTATTGGGCACATACACCGACCCAAGGACTATCTGTCTCCCGTCCAATGTACCCTGTAACAATACATATCTGCCCTGCTCGTCAGTCCTGCTATCTTGCAAGGAAAAGGGAACCCCCGCCCGTATCCACACAGCTGCTCCACGTGAAAAGGCGGAGTAGGCAGTCGCATAGACCTGTCCCCTCCATCTCCTCTGCAATTTGGGGGGCTCACATGATACCAGGTGGGTCTCCTGCAGGCATACAATCTGAGCCCGCCGTCTATGCAATTGTGCCAACACTCTATGTCGCTTGTGGACTGAGCCCATACCCCGGACATTCCAAGTTATGAAAGTATAACGGTCAACCACTGAAGCCATAAAAAATCCATCTTATAGTAGTAGAAACTTCCCCCCAGAATCCCCCCGGCCCCCCCAACCCAGCAGACCAACAGACCAGCACCGAGCATTTTAGGTAATCAGCTTCCCAATTCACAGTCAAACGAGACAACATCATTCGACCAAAACTATAAACTTAAACTAAGAACCAAATGTTATGTGGAAACCAGTGCTTTCGCTAATAGGGTGAGCTATGGATGTGACAGTTATGTGGCGTTGTAATAACGCAGTATCAGGTACGGTACAGTCCGGGCCCTAGATAAAAGCAGTATAACAGACTACACCATCCCTGTCGACAGTTGTTGCAAGTAACATATACCATCAACCGGCAACTCCTTATTATAACCAATGCATTTCTGGAGACACAGCAGATTCCCGTAACACATCCATACTTCCTTCAAATCCCCCAAGCAGCGACACCAATATTAATATGTCTGGTAATTGTAATGTAAACGTAACACCATCACTATTAACCAATAGTGTGTAAAGATGTCAGCCCAGCGGGTCAGCGCTCAATTGTGTAGTTTCAGATGGAAACAATGCAACACTACCCCCAGATTCAGAGTCTGATGTCGCTTCCACAGAGGGGCTGGTGCTGATTGGAGGGCGGACAATCCGTAAGGTATTGGCCGTGCAGAGGGCCTCCTGTCTACCCTCCAGTACTGCCTGCAGGGATGGGGCCCCGGATGAGCCCTCTTGAGTGGTGAGACCTCTTCTGCGTTGTCCTTGCTATCTTTGTGATTTCGGCCGCAATCCGACCCGGTGCCCACTCCCACCCGAGTCAGGAAATTTTCTGTCCAACCACTGCCAGGTGCTCTCCGGGGTGTCAAAGAAATAGGAGCGCTGATTGTGGAGGATTTTTAACTTTGCGGGAAACAAGAGAGCAAAAGAGAGGCCCACAGCACGTGCACGTGATTTGACTCCCAAAAAAGATGAGTGCTTCTTCTGAACTTCAATCGTGTAGTCCGGAAATATCGATACTTTAACATTGGCGATTGAAATAAGACCATTAGTGCGAGCATTCTGTAAAAAGAGATCTCAGTCTCTAAAGTTCAAAATCTTGGCAAATATCGGCCAGGGATTCGCGCCGGGGATAGGCTTTTTGGCAGGTACTCGATGCGCTCGTTCCACCTTAAATAAGTCAGACAGCCCCGTGGGAGCCACCGTCTTCCGCAGCAAATCCTCTATGAACAGTGTGGGCTTCAGTCACTCCGTGCCCTCAGGGAGGCCCACTATTCGTAAATTGTTTCGCCGAGACCTTCCTTCGGCATCTTCAGCCCGGGCCTGTAGGATGTCAATTTGACGACGCATTTGTGAAATCTGCGCGTCATTCTCTGTGACCTTAGGTGCTGTTCGATCCAGTGCTACCTCAGCGGATTTCACAGGGTCTGGTAATTTCTTATGGTCATCCTTTAGTAGGTTAAGGTCAGTAGAAATCGTCCCCAGTTGTTGGGCAATGGCTGCTCGGGACTCCGGTATCTCCAGAAGAATCATGTCTAGTTTGTCTGGACAGGGCATGTCACTATCATCTTGCACGAACCTTGCTGGAGAGGTCCTAGAGAGTGGGGAGAGCGATCTCACCCCCGCCGATACGGCCTCGGAGTTGATTTTCGTTCATCCCATTATCCGTAACGGAACTGCCAGGCCAGTGGTAGCACACAGCAAATGCGGGAGACTCTCGTTGGATCAGCCCCAAGGATGATTACTCCAACTTGCCCCCTTCCACAAGGACCCCCTCGTGATGGAATCAGTGGGTTTTTGTTGGTGACTAGGACGCGTCACCCCGAGACCTCCTCCCGCAGTTTCCAGTGTTCACCAGGGCCCCCTCAATCCCTAGCATTCGATTCTCACCAAGGCGCAGGGTCAGCAAGTCAATGCCGCAATGCCAAGCTGTACCACAAGAGTCCCAATTTACACCACAGCAGGTGCTGCCTTACCCGCACCGGAACTCCTAGGGGCGTGCAGCGCAGAGTTCCACTCGTGGGCAAGCCGATAAATGATCTCCGGGGCACCCAACGAGGTGTGTTGCTCGTAGGTGTAGAGAGGGGGAGACAAGTTGTAGCTGATCTTCTCCGTGTCTCTCAGTCCCAGAGCGAACAGTCCCAGCCAAGGCCCTCTCACAGTTTCTCAATCCCCCAGGTCAGCTCAATCCCAGCAAGTCCAAGAGAGATCTACACAAGCATTCCACAACTGGTACCAGTGTCACTGCTCCTCTCTAGGGACTCCTCCCCACCATCCAAACCTGGTGCAGCGTGGGGTCTCCACGCTGACGAATGCGACCTGGATCCGATGGTGTAGGCGACACCGGAGCGCCGGTTGCCACCCGCACCTGGCCACAGAATCAGGGGGATGTTCCACTTGCAGGGAGGGCCCCCTGGTCTCCCCGCACACGATGCCAAACAAGTCCACACCCTGGGTTCCAAGTGCGCAGCTGAAGTGAGGGTAATGCCACTGGTAATTCGTCTCTGCCTCAAACCCCCTGTCCACAGGGAGGGGAGCAACACCAGGGGGGCGCCGCCAATCTCGGAAAGTGTCCCAGGAAGCCCTCGCCGACAGTTTCATTAATCCCCATGTTCGTGGGACCTGGTAGCATCAATTGTGCTCGAAGGGCCAGCCCTCAACGAGCGCTCAGGGGCCCGTAGGGTCACCCCCGGAACCGGGCCGCCGCTACAAGCGGCTTAAGCCTAGTGCGCGGCCGGCGCTGCCCCACCCGCTCCGGCCGCGTTGTTCAGGGCCATACAATCTCACCTTTATCGGGGCGCCGCCACCGCTCGGCGCATCAGCCCCAGTGACCTTGCAGGGGAGCAAGTCAGATCCGGTGTTAGGCAGCGCCAGCGGTTGCCGCGAGGACAAGCGGGCCCAGTCTCGAAGTTCCTCACCACGTCTCCAGGCCACGGGACCAGGCACACACGTTGCAGGCCATGGGGGGCTTGAATCCTGCCACTGCTCCTCCACTAGCACCGGTGTGCTCCCAGGAAGTCAGGCTCACGATCCCCAGCTATATCTGAGCCAGAGGGATCGTCATTCCAGCCCAGGGCACCGCCTATCCAGATGGCGTAGGACAGGCCGCTGCACATCCGCCCGCGCGGGGAGACCGGAGCCGCCTCAGAGCGCAGTAAAACTTCAATCAACTGTGAGTATACATCCCAGTAGTCCTCCTCAAGACCGCTGATGACTGCTTAGAGAGAGTTTAGGCAGGGATAGTTAACGGATCACTGTCTCGGGCCCGGAGCTCGTCGCTTATGCGACCGCCATCTTAGGCAGTTGGCCACGCCCCTTCCAACCCATTTGCTACTTGTATACGTATGTTTACCATGACAATATGTTGGTAGTCAATATTGTGGAAGCTTTTTTTGAGTAGGTTGATAATATTGACCTTGATATTGATACACACAACCTCCACTTAGAATTTTATTAGTGAACTCACTAAACTAAATCCCACACAAAAAGTGCAGATTTTCAGATGAGAACCCATTTCTGCAATATTATTTTAGTGGGATGGGTTACTAAAATTGCATTTCCAACTAAATATGCAGTCGTTGAAATTTTCATCTATAAAACAAAACCTATCATTTTTGGAAATAGCAAGTGGTTTATCTCATCATTTGTACAGAAAATAAAACAGAGATCTGCATGACATTCAAAACTTATTTCAATCTCATTCAGGTATGTATGGCCGTGCCTAATGAAAAATGAAGCAAACCTTGACAATAGTCCTCCTATGCACGGCAACAAATCAACAAATACAATCTAATTGAGGTCTTTCCTTCTGAAATAAGCCATGATGTCTTTATTCACAGCTGAAGTCAGCTTAGTTGAACTCCAAAACAAAGCATTTGGATTCACTCTCAATACTCATATCTCTTTCCAAGAACATTGAAGAAACCAAAGACTATGATAGACTAGCTCTTCTTCCTGCCAGGTCTTTATTTTGTCTGTCTTTGTGGCAGAGAGCATTACATTCATGGTGGACTTGGCCCTGTCTGCAGGGTCATCTCCAAATGTTTTGCATTCTCCCTCCTGTTTTCTGAACCCATTTATGTTGGCTCTTAAGACACAATGTGCACTTTACCACTGCTAACCAGTGCTAAAGTGCTTGTACTCTCTCCTTTAAACCTGGTAAAATGTACTTACATCCAATTAGCACATTTAATTTACTTGTAAGTCCCTATTAAAGTGGTAATACATGTACCCAAGGCCTGTAAATTAAATGCTACTAGTGGACCTGCAGCACTGATTCTGCATGCACTTAAATAGCCCTTTAAAAATGTCTCAGGCCTGCCACTGCAGCCTGTGTGGCAGTTTTAAACTGACATTTCAAAGTAGTAAGATAAACTTTTTGCCAGGCCTAAACTTCCCTTTTATTACATATAAATCGGAAGTTAAAAAAGTTGGACATTTACTTTTACGTTTTACAGGTCTTGGTAGTGAAAAACTACGTTTGTTTTTCACTACTGTGAGGCATACCCATTCCATAGGATGACATTAAGTTAACATATTATATTTAATAAGTGATAACGCCCACCCTGCATACATTATACCTGACGCAGGTATAATGTGACGCAGGGCTTTACAACGTGGCGCATCTCCCTAGATGTGTCACGTTGCAAATAGGCAGCATTTTTTGCGCCGCCGTTGCATCAAAAAAAGTGACGCAATGGCGGCGTAAGAAGGGGCTTGTAAATCTGCCCCTTGGTGTCTGCAGCCTATTTCCTGGATCACATGACTAGGCGTAGCTGGCAGTTGGTCTTTGTATATTGTTCCCAGATAGTGAAACAAAAGAGCATAAATGTTGGCAGAATGGGTCATCTCTGCCTTGATGAGGACCCGGAGCTGTCACCTATCACACTTGCACATCACAAAGGCTCTGCCATAGCACACTCACAAAGGGTTTGACACTAGTCTATGGTTAACCCAAACATGCTGGAGCAAGGGCAGAGAGAAAAGAAATTCCAAGCACTTCTGGGGTTGGAAACCTCCAGCACCGTCTCCCACTGGGCACCAGGTATGAATATTGGACCCACAGACCCAACTCTTCAGTATACTTCTGGACCTGTGGAAGTCTCTGAAGAAGGGCTGCTGTGCTGCCTTGCAGCATGAAAGACTGCTCCTCTGGTTCCCTGCTGTGCTGGCCTGCTGCCCTGCTGCCCTGCTGCCCTCCTGCCTGAGTGAAAAGGACATGGTGTGAATCTTGAACCCAGGACTACCAGAGTGACTCCAAGGGCCTACTTATCAGAGCCTCAGGGACACAACAGGCTCTTACAACCCTGACCCTAGCACCAGGACTTTATCAGCTGTGAGTCTTACCATCCCATGAGATGCCTCCCCAGTCCGGGACTCTTGGAAGTGGGTCTGAAGGTGATCTGCTAGTCCCACTGTGGTCCCAGCAGAACCGACGCAGTGTGCTGCACCGCCTCCCAGAACTCTTCATCAGAACTGCAGCACGACGCAACACCTCACAAAACTCTGCATCGCAACCAGTCTGCAATGCATCCTCAATGCAGGACAGACTTCGCATTGCAGCCAGTAGCCTCCACAGAACTTGTGCTGCGCGACGCATCCTCAACACAGGACTTTGCATCCCAAGCCCCTCATCGACGCCATCCTTGACAACGACGCAGGACTCCTCATCGCCAGCCCTACACCTTCTTTGGGACAAGCCAGTGTGTGACACATTTTCAACGCAGGGCTCCACATTGCAAGCCCCTTGTCTGTGCAATCCTTGATAATTGACACAGGATCGCAGCTTCCCAGAACCATCACTGCACAATGCATCTCCACCCCATGACCTCACATCCCCTCAGCTGCACGACGCATGTTCGAGACGGATTCTCACAATGCTGTGCAACCAGGATTTAAGGTACTCAGAGGGCCTAACTTGGTCCCTGTAGCCAGACCGCGCTACACCATGGTTGGCCTGAATTTCTGACTTTCTCCTTGTTCGGCGCGACTAGATAACCAGAGTTGGCTTTGTGCTTTTTGGTGCTATTTTCACTTAAATCTTTAATATTGTATATCTCTATTTCAACTGATTACATTTTTGTCATTTTAGTGTCAACTAATTTATTAAACTTTACCCAGTTTTTCTAAACTGGTGTGGGACTTTTCCTGTGTTGTGCTTGAGTAGGATTTTATACCCCTCAACCAGTAACCCAATTTCTTACAGTCCACCATTCTGAAGGGCAAAATACTGCCATATGTTGAACCCATCTGCAGTCTGGCTATGACTTCTGTGCGTTTACAGGAGCAGCCACCATGGCAGCTCCTGTGAAGGCACTGAAACTTTGGTGAGCAGCGGCAATATTTAAGGCTAAAGCAGCAGTTTGTTTCTGAAAAACCAATTCTAATGACCCTGTCACTCTAGGAGTTTTCTAACAATGGAGCCAGTGGGTGTACCGCAGTTAAAAAATTGATGGTCCGCCTGACTCAGAATAGAGCGGGTGGATTAAGAGTTTGGCATACAAGGTACTCTGTCAAATTTGTGATGGAGTACCATACTTACCAAACTCAAAACCAGTTCCCTGTGGCTTTTTAAGCTGGCAACTCCATGCGTCAAAAATGGATTTTGGCTTATGCACTTTTGCTTTCCTATGCATCCTATGCATTGATATGCATCCTATGCATCCTATGCATTGATATGCATCCTCGGCAGCACAAACCTTCTAAAATCGTTGTTGTAAAAGGGACCATGCTGAAACTGATACCTTTCCGTGGATCATGTTCATGAGCAGGGACACACTAAGCACTGGGGATCTTGGTGTCTCTGTGGGGGTAGTATAGTAGATCATGAGGGCCAATAATTATTTATTTACATTTTGTCTTACCTTTGGGGTGATTGGTTCCTGAGGGGGAGCCTGATCAACCCCAAGAAAGGGAAAAAAGCCAGCCTTTTCTTTTGTATATGCTTCTGACTTGGGGCTTTTCAGGTGTCCCTGCCTCTCAAGCAGTGTCAGTCCACATCAGTCACTGATAAGTTATTGTGCCATTCACATTTCACTTCTACCCAGCACAGCATATATCACAGGGCAATGGTTGAGCCCAATTAACTACTGATCATTTATTCAGCCATTCACTTTTGATATGGTCATGATATTTAGGAGGCCGTGGAGGGGGGGCTTGAACACTACTGTATGATGTGGTGACCAGAAGCAAAACGATGTATATGACTGAATAACTGATCATGAGGTTAAGTGGATTCAGTCCTTGCCCATAATTTTTCCCATGCAGGGTAGAATTACCATGTGAATGGCACAATAACTGATCAATGGCAGAAGTGTGCTCATCCTTTCCCCCAGTCATATATGCTGTGCTGCGTGGAATTTTAATGTGACTGACACAATAGCTTGATGTGGGCTGACACATTATCCTATTCAGGGCTGGGTGGAAGCTGAGGGTTATATCTTGCAAATGGCTAATTTAAATGTAAGTTGTCCGCATTCTGCTCTTGGGCTGGGGACAATTTGGCCAAAATTTTGCCTTATTGGGTGTTTTGCAACTTGAACTAATGTTTTTTCTTTATTCTTTATTAGCATTTTGGGGAAATTATTGGCAGAGGTGAATCTTCAGAGAAGTTCTTTGAGTCAGATACGTGCGAGTTCTAAGACTATTATTGTTGTGATCACACCGTATATTACTCTCACAGCATTACATTACATTCTTTCAGTTTATAACACTCATATACACCCACCACACACAGAGCATTAATGTATTCGAGTACAGTGCCACTACATGCAGTGTAAAGATGGCCACCGAGTAGGAGCTCCTGCCGGCTGCTCCTGGGTTGGGGATCACTAATGGTGCATATCCCCGGTTTCTTGACCCCGCCATCCACCCGCTTTCTGTCAAATCTGTCAAATCAACGCCTGCTGGAAGCTGCATCACCAAGAATCACCCCCTCTCCCTACCTAGGGCCGGTAGAACTGAAGAGCGGCGGTTTTTCGGGAGTGAAGTACACCTCCTCAGGAGCCTGGTGTGTGACTCCGATCCACGCCATCCACCCGCTCCCCGACAATCCAATGCCTGCTGGAAGCTTCCTCGCCGAGAGTCGGTCAAACCCCCCCTCTCCCTACCTGGGACCGGCAGAACTGAAAAGCGGAGGTTTCGGGAGAGAAGCGCAGCTCCTCGGGAGCCTGGTGTGTGACTCCGCTCCCAACCTTCATGCCGTGCCCCACCTAAGTGATGAAGCACAAAGACTCTGCTCCCAGCCTTCACACCGTGCCCCGCCTGAGCAACACAACAGAAATTGGCCCAAGAGAAGAGCTCAATGCCCTGAAAGCCCAGTGAGTGTCTCCGCTCCCTGCTCTTGCCCTGCCCGCGATCTCCCTCTGTCTCTGTTCTTCCTCCGGCACAGAGCTTCATCACCGGAGCCCTGTGGGATTCCGGTCGGCGGTTCCCCGTTTCGATGCACAATGCCTGAGAATCGGCCCTGACGGCCCCTCCCCCCTGCCTCCACGGCTTGGGCCGCTCTCAACCGCCCACGCCAAACTTGTCCGCTGGTTTAGTGGCAGATTGAACCCAGTGCTGTTTTTCATGCAATCGTCGCTGTTCTCCCCAGGAAGTGGCCTGAGGACATTCCACGCCCCATACACAGTACCTTGGTTCATCGCCCCCAACCCAGGTGTAGAACACTGCACGCACTGGAGGGGTAGGATACCTTGACCCCCCCACTAGCCTCCAAATTCACGGTTCTGGAGGCGCTACAGCCCCTGGCTCTCTTGGAATCGTGAGGGCCCTTCCACCATTTTGTAGATCTTCTACCACCTTTCCACTACACCCTACCTCACCACTTGATTCACCCTCACAAGATGGCCACCTCAGAACTAGAAATAAACAAAAGACTCAACCACAAGTAAAATCATCTGAAACTAAAGAAGGACCTTGGCTCTACACTGATTCAGCTGAAGGACTATGGCCCTACCTCAAGAGAGAAGAATAGAACGGCCATCTTTGAACGACCCTTAGAAATCCTTGTTCCTGTAATAGGGAACAGACTCCCCTACACCTTGCCTCACTATATTCTCAGAAACCCTGACCATTATCCTATTTTCTACCTTCCCCCCGAACTGAACCTGCAGACAATCAACCCACCCCTTACATCGGCTGCCGCTCCCCTCTAATTTGCATGAGATGCCTGACTCATCCTGATATGGTCCAATCTTATGGGACCCCCCCTCAAAACCCTCATATATGATGCCCCACCGAGAACAAAACTCCCGGCAGTCCCCCTCTCCCCTCCTATCACTTCCCCAATCCAGATTAAAAAAATTTTTTTTTTTAATTCCCTCTAGACTCCCGTCTCTTGAATATCTCCACTCATAGTCCGTCCTCACATGGCCCCCCCAGTGGGGAAGATGTCTAGAAATACACGCCAATGCCGCCAGACCGCCACAATCCCCCCACCCCCTCACATCACACTAACCTGAAACCCCACGGCCCACACTCTTTCTCCATCACCTACCCCCCAACCTTTTGGTCAATGCCAACAAACTCTTCAAGCACAGATTACTCAAGCAACTCCCTGAAACACTCATTGCAGACCTCCAGGAAAAACTGAAACTAATCTCATTTTTTACACCACTGACCAGGCTAAGTGGAAAAAGAACGTAACAAGTCACCTCAAAGTCACCAATACCACCAACATCCCCCACAGCCAAAAATTACTGATCACCAACTCACCCGCCTTCAAAGGCAATACCACTATTACCCTATACAGAAACGGCATAGTTATGGTCCAAGTCAACAACTCTAACCTATGCCAATTTGAACTCATCTTCCCCAAACTTCACAATCCCATTGCTAGTCCCTCCAACTACCCGACCTCTACCGAACCCACCCCCCAGAACTCTTCACATAGTATTACACTCACTAAACCTACAATCAACTCACTCCCGCTGCACTCTTCACTCCCACACTCCACACTCCACCCCTACGCCCTACCACCTCACCTTCTACTCCATCCCCCATCCTCCCTTTCCCCCAGACACTACACTCCACCCTTAAGTCCTTCCCCCCTCCACCCTCAACTCCATCCCCCTGACCCCTCTCTCCCCCAGACACTACACTCCCCCTCACGCCTTACCCCCCCACCTTCTACTCCATCCCTCCCGACCCCTCTTCCCCCCAGAGACTACCCCACCACTCCCCCCCTCACCCCACTCAATGCACCAAACCCGTTCTACCTACCACTAATGAGCTCAACACTCGTCTTACCACCACCCAAACCACAACCAAGGAAGCTTTAGGACACTCACTAAACTCACTCCCCTCTACTAGCACAGGGATAAACACCTGGCCCACCCCAGAATAACCCAGCCCCAACCAACCCCACCAAACCTACCGCCCCCTCAGGTCCCCTCCCCTCTCCACCCTGAACCCATTATCTGCAGCCAAACTCACAGAACGCATTACACGCACGGAAAAACAACTCAAATCCCTCCTATCCCAGACCTGTATGCCCACTACATCCTTAACCGAAAGCCTAACCCTCTTTCAAAGACAACTCGATGTAATCATTCAGGGCATAAACAAAATCCTTACCAACACCAAAGCCTCCCCTATCCCCACCCAACACCCACATATCCCCTCCCACTTAAACATCAGTGAACCTTCTCAGCTTCCCAAATCCAATACGTTTATCTGGTACACCACCCCTCTCAGCAACCAACATCACAGACCAAGAAGAATGAGCCCTAGGATGCCCCTGAGAGAGGCCATGGATCTTGCCACGTCAGCCCCGAACCCCCCCTCCTCCAACATTAAGGTAATCACCGGAACTGGCAGAGACATCAAGCCTCCCAGGACTATAAGACCTCCATCACAACTCTCCGCTATCCCTTTGGCTCCCCCCTCCCAAAATCACACCACCAGCTACAATATAAACTGCATGTTAATAAACTGTAGATCAGCAACTAAACACGCAACAGAACTGACTGAGACTATACTGAACTATGACATCGACATTGCGTTTGTCACCGAAACCTGGCTAAACGAATCATCCTATCCAATCCTTGACCTCCTAGTCCCCCAGATTTCTCTATCATAAAGAAGGACAAGTTAGACCATTGTGGTGGTGGATTAGCCATCATCCATAAGAATAGCATCAAATTAACTGAAATAAAAACCATCTCGTACTCAACATTTGAATATCTCAGCACCAACCTAACACTAAAAGACAACAAAGTAACAAAATGCCATCTGCTATACCACCCTCCAGGAAACTCCTCCACTTTTGGAGAACAACTATCTGACCTACTAACACATTGCTCCCTCTCCAACTCCGACAACATTATCTTAGGTGACTTCAATCTCCACATCGAAAAGGACACACTAATACAATCCCTAAATGAACTTCTACTCAGCAAAGATCTCACCCAACACTGCAAGGGACAAACCCACAACAAAGGCTCCACCCTAGATGCTATCATAGCCAAAAATGAAATATTAATCATCAACAACATTCTTCCAATTGACTGGTCAGATCACAGCATCATTCTATTCAACATTAACCAAGCTACAGCACCACCAAACTGAGCCTGATCTACCCATCAATGGCGCAGAAACCTTAATCCTATCCCTCTCCCTGACTTGGAAAAAAAATATCATCCCTAGTCCCTCCTAACACAGACCACCTCAACACTGATGAGCTCACTGCCCTATACAACACAACGGTAAAAACCGCCCTTGACCAACTAGCCCCCCCTAAAACACAAAAAGGTCAGAGATACCCTGTCGAGAGCATGTTTCAACAAAGACCTCAATTCTGAAAGAAGACAACTCAGAGCCGCTGAAAGACTCTGGAGAGCAAACCCATCCTCAATCAACCTCCTCCAGCTCAGAAAAGAACGCAGGAACTACAAAAAGCACATCCTTAAAGAGAAAGCTACCTTCTTCCAAAACACCCTTGACAGAGCTAAAATCTGCCCCAAAGAGCTCTTCAACATCATCCGAAATCAAACCTCCCAAAGAAAATCCCCCTACCTCTAAACTACAATGTGACCTCCTAGCCAACTTCTTCAATGAGAAAATCAACAAAATTGAACTCTCCTTAGACCATCACGCACAAACCCAACCCAGTGACTCTTCTCCCAAAACGGAAACATCTCCAACGCTAGCTTACTCCATTATCCCCAGAACCATGACTCCTCCCGCCTTAAATACCAGTCAAACGCAATCCCAGAGTCCATCCTCCAGACTCAAGAGGTGGAGGGTCTTCAAACCCTCACTGAAGAAGACATCTCCTTGGTGATTGCCAACTTCAAACCCTCACCCCACTTCGCAGACCCTCTACCTGCCGCTCTGGTTAAAAGCCTCAATGGTACGCTAACCCCTCTATGGACCAAGATCATTAACAGTTCCTTAAGCAACGGGCTGATACCCGACTGCCTCAAACTAGGCCAAGTCTCCCCCCGGCTAAAAATACCCGATGCAGACCAGAGCGAGCTCAAGAACTTTAGACCCATCACAAACCTCCCCTTCCTAGCAAAGATCCTCGAGAAATGTTTTCTCTCATAATTCAACCAACACCTAGACTCCAACAACCTAATCGACCCACACCAGTCCGGTTTCAGGAAGGGGTGCAGCACTGAAACAGCTATACTGAGCATAACAGATGACATACACAGCTCCCTTGTATCAAACAGATGCTGCCTGCTTGTCCTCCTTGACCTCTCGGCGGCTTTCGACACAGTCGATCACAAGCTACTTCTAGATGCCCTTCAAAAACGTATCGGAGCTGATGGCACTGTTCTGAATTGATTTTTCTTCATTTCTTCTCAACCGTTCCCAACTCGTCAAAATCAACAGCTCCATATCTGACATCTCACCCTTAATCCGAGGAGTGCCACAAGGCTCGGTCCTCCCTCCCACACTCTTCAACATTTACATTGAACCCCTCACCACCATTCTAAAAGAAGCAAATATCTCATACCACCTATATGCCGACGACACCCAGCTTTACCTAGAAATATCCTCCCTTTCCGACATTCAACGACTTAACTCCACACTCTCAAAAGTTCAAAGCTGGCTATCGCACAACCATCTCAAACTAAACCAAGAAAAAACTGAAATGATGTCCTTCTCCAATCTCAGCCACCGCACACAGATCCAAGAGTGGTTAAACAACCTGGACTCCCTAAACTGAAAGCTTACTCTATCCGACTCAGCTAAATCTTTGGGGATATCTTCGTACTCTAATCAAAGCATGTGATCCCACATTAGCTCCACTGCTAAGAGCGCGTTCTACAGCCTAAAACATCTCAATAAAATCGAACCCTTCCTTCCGCCCAATGACCTAAAAACAGCAACACAAGCTCTGGTTTTATCCAGACTAGACTATGGTAATGTCACACTCACTGGAGCGCCCAAAGCACACGTAGCCCCCATGAGAGCCACCCTCAATGCTGCAGCACAAATGGTCACAGGAGCTAAAAAACATGACCATATCACCTCCACGCTACGAAACTTAAAATGGCTCCCAATCGAAGCATGATGCTGTTTCAAAACGGCCTGTCTTACCCACAAAGCTCTACACACTGGCAAACCAGGCTACCTCGCAGCCAAACTCACCAAAGCAGGACAATCAAGAAACCTAAGAAGCTCCAATACACTCCTTCTCATCCCTCCCAAAAGACACAAACAAAAAACCCTCTCACGCTCCTTCTCAGGCAATGTCCCCAGAATATGGAACTCTCTCCCTATACATATCAGAACCAACCCCTCCTTCTCTAGCTTCAAAAGACTACTAAAAGAATTTCTCTTCAACCGTCATCTCTACCCTCTGGAAAAATAGACGCTCTATGTTACCTCTTCTCCTCAACCGAACTCCTGCACTCTGACCTATCGAAAGCCCTCATCTCATGATACTAAATTGGACTCTTTCAAATATCTTGTATTACTATTGTACTTCTAATCTGCTTGAAACTCTGTTGCATATGTTTTTGCTGTAAAGCGCTCTGATACCCCCTGGGTTGTGCCAGCGCTATATAAAACTCCTAAAAATAAATAAAAATAAATAAAACATGTTACATAGGCTACCAAGGCCAGAAAGTTTTAGTTAGAAAACAGAGATGGGATCTTGTTGGATGACTGCTTCTAAGGCTTTAATTCAAATAATGGAGTATAATTCCGAGGCAGGGTCTTATACTGAGACAGCATCAGAGGGAGAGGGTCAGAGAGCAGAATCTGGGAGTGATTTTTCAGTTGGAGTTCCTTCCGCTGACGATTCAACTTCTAGTGATGCAGAGTAACATTGCCATGGTAGTCATAATGTCCCTCTGCAAGCACAAACTGTGCAGCGAAGAGCTAGGGATAGGGTAGACCAATTTAGAGTGCAGGCAGATATGGTGCCAAGCACAGACAGAGTGCTCACATGGCAGACTCCTAATTTCATTCAGCCAGTAATGCCAGATGTTAGACATGTCAACCTTAACTTTTTTCCCCCAAACATTTTGCCTTCACCCCTTTAGTTTTGTTGGATTCGTTTTGGTGGCCTTAGTAGTCGTGGCACTGTGCTAAAGTGCTTGTGATCACTCCCTACTGAATGGTAAAATTGGCTTACACCTGGTTGGCATATTTAATTTACTAATAAGTCCCTAGTAAAGTGATATATGATATATCCAGGGCTGGTAAACTAAATGCTACTAGCGGACCTGCAGCACCTATTGTGCCACCCAATTAAGTAGCCCACTGAAGCCTGCTAGTATTTTTAAACTGCCAATTTGACTCTGCAAAATAAACCCCTTCCAAACCCTAAAACTCCCTTTTTCTACATGTAAGTCACCTCTAAAATAGGCCCTAAAAATCCAGTAGGCCAGGGCGCATTGTAATTAAAAAGTTGGACATGTCATTTTAAGTTTAATAGGCCTGGGGGGAAATACTCCTAAATGTGTTTTTCACTACTGCAAGAGGTACCACTCTCATAGAATGACATTGAGGTATCTTTTTATAATTAATAAGTGATAACTCTTGCTTGGGAGCAGATACGAAAGCTATGTATGGTAATCTGAGAAATTGTAATTTAAAATCCTCTTTAATGATACAGTCGGATTTTAAGTCACAATTGTGAAAATGCCACTTTTTGAAAGTTGGCATTTTTGTGTCCTAACTATTTGGAGGCTGCAGCCTGTTCCTGGGTCACATGATTAGGTGTGAGTGACAGTTAGCTTTTGTATATTCCTCCAAGACAGCCACATCAGAGAGGGATTAGTTGTGACTGGATGGGCCATCTCGTGCAGCATGAAGGGGTAGAGCTAGTCACAGCCCCACTTACAGATCAATAAGTTGAGCCCTGGTCTCACACAAAGAACTTCACACTAGTCCATTGTGCCTGTAGGCAGGCTTGAGCAAGGGCAGGGCGGCAGGAACCTCCAGATACTTCTGGGGGGGGAAGTCTCCAAACGTTTGTCCCACTTTAAAGAAGGCACCAGGGATAAAAAAGGAAATCTCAGACCCACTCTTCAAATCACTTCTGAACTTGTGGAAGACTCAGAAGTAGGACTTTTCTGCTGTCCTACTGCTCTGCTGAAAGAAGGACAGCCCAGTGGCTTTGCTGCACTGGAGCCCTGCTATCTGAGGAAGAAGGACTTGACCTGCAATTTGAACCCAGGACTACCAGAGTGATTCCCAGGGCTAATTGACTGGCCTCCTGATAAGAGCCTCAGGCACAGAAAAGGCTCTTACAATTTGAACCTGCTCCTGGACCCTGCTATGAGTTCAAACCCCTCCCAAATGGTGTGTCCCCAATCCTGGACCCTTGGAAGTGAGGATAAAGATGCTCTGCCAGCCCAGCTGTGGTCCCCATCAGAACTGGTGCAGCGCAACGCAACCTGATGCAGCCTCTCAGCTCCTCATTGGAACAGCCGCAGTATGATGCAACTCAAAGCAGGCCTCGCATTGCTTATCAGAACTGATGCAACAAGACACAACGAGACACAATGAGATGCATCTGAACGCACAAGCCCTCATAGCTCCTCCGAACTGATGATGTACAGCGCCGCACTCCACATCAAGGAGGTAAAGTACAATTCTCAGCTGGCCAAACCTGGACCCTGTATCTGGCCCGCGTTCAATTGTGGTCGGCCTGAACTTGTGACTTTGTCCTGATCTGGTGTGACTGTTAATCACAGTTCGTGCTTTGTGTTTTTAGCCACTTTTTTTACCTAAACATTTAAAATTGCATATCTCCCATTCTACTAATTGGATATTTGCCATTTTGATGTCAAATAACTTATTAAAATGTACTTTATTTTTCTAAATTGGTATGGAAGTTTTTTTTGTTGAGTTTTCACTTTATTACTGTTTGTGTGCTAAATAAATACCTTACACATTGCCTCCAAGTTAAGCCTGACTGCTTTTGTGCCAAGCTACCAGAGGGTTAAACAAATATGAATTTAGTGACTTTTGTGGTTCACCCTCATAAGGAATGTGGCTGTTGCTAGAACAGGGCACCACTCCCTTCAACCAATAATCCAATTTCTCACACCAGCCATTTTCCTTACATTTCTGTGACTTTTCATTGATGCCATTTTTAGAAACAAAATGTACATTTCCTTGTACTGCACTTTTTCTCAATTTCTTTTTATTTAAAAAAATATTTGACTATATTTTAGCTATTTTCTTGGCTCCCACTTGGAGAATCCACAAACCTTGTGCTCCTTTAAAATCCCCGGGATGTTGGAAAAAATATGCAAGTTTGTCATGGATACCTTATATGGAAAAGCGTTAAGAAGGTATAATCCAAAAAGCAAAAAAAAGGCTCAGCACTGGGTGGGGTGGAAAACCGCAGGAGTTTAAGAGTTAAGAAATAAAGCACTAGAGTAATTTGGAACCTGAAAACCAACTTGCCAAACCTACAGGTCAATGGAAGCCATGGCCTCTAATACCCTTGCAGATGACCACCTGCTAAGTATATAGATGTCCACCAGGCAGGTTCCACTGAAGGCACTTAACTTTGCCAAGAAAGCTCGCTCAGCAAAGGTGTAAGCTTGTTTTTGAAAAAAAGAAAAACAAATGGTTAAGAGGCTCTGGGAAATTTCATTTAGGGAGTGGGGGTAATATTTTTGATTTTCAGTGCACGAAAATTAGTTTTTTTCTGCAGGTTCCAAATATGAAAATTGTTTATCAGAAGGAGCACTCTAAATATGCCAGGAAATATGATATACATTTATGGATGATGCTGTGGTTGATGGGCCATCAGTCAAAGGTTTCCTTTAAGAGGGGCAGGCCAAACACGAATTTGGTGGATAAGACATCAAAGGCCAGATGCGCGACCCTTTTTAGCGGTCGCAAATGGGAAATTGGCCCGTTTGCGACCGCCAAATGGGTCTGTTGCATAAACGATATTTTGCGAGTTGGTAACCTATTACTGACTCGCAAAATAGGGTTTGCCACTCGCTATTAGGAAGGGGCATGCCAAGGGCATCGCTTCCTAATAGCGACTCGCAGTGCCATGTACGAATGTTTTGCGACTGAAATACAATCACAAGACATTCGCATTTTACAGCCAATGGAAAGTTTGTGGTAGACCAGTGGGAAGGGGTCCCCAAGGGACCCCTTCCCTTTGCGAATGTGGGTGCAAATATTTTAGGAGCAGGCAGTGGTCCTATGGACCACTGCCTGCTCCTTCAAAATGAAACTGAAACTTTAATTTTTCTTTTTGAAATGCATCCCGTTTTCCTTTAAGGAAAACGAGATGAATTTTAAAAAAACTGCTTTATTAAAAAAGGCGTCACAGACATGGTGGTCTGCTGACCCCACCAGGCCACCATCCCTGTGAGTGCCTGTCATTCCCAATGGGTCGCAAATTGTGACCTACCTCATGAATATTAATGAGGCAGGTCCCTTGCGACCCATTTGAGAATTGCAAACAGTGTCTCTGACACTGTTGTACATTCCATTTTGCGAGTCACAAATTGCGAGTCGCAAAACGAAATGGTCGTACATCTGACCCCAAGTGCTATTTGGTGGCTGCCCCGCATCCGCTAAACTTTAATGAACCTCCAAGTCTTCACAGCAATCTTGTGAGTCAGCAGCATGTTGCATTAACAACTTTAATGGGTCTTTTTTGTCTTTGTACATCTGATTACAATGATTTGTTGCACGACACGGTTCTTGACTGCATATGGAAATGTGAGATATGTAAACCTGTGAGAGAAACAAGTTAACGGGAAGCAGCCTGCACTTTATAAATATTTGAAATAAGTAAAATAAATAAAATTAGTAATATTGGTACTTCAGATTTCAGGAAACGGTAAAAGCAGAAAATATCTTTAAATAACCTAAAATCAAGTCAAATTTCAAACATCCATATAAGTCCATATACTTAGCTGCTAATTGACCCATATAATGTTTGCCAGTTCTGTCTTTTTACCTGAGACATTTTATTGCAGGGCTTCCTGTTTTGCTTTTACCGCTATATTTATAAGATTACAAATGCTAGCATTTCGATTGCTAAAGTCTGACAGTCCAGCTCTTACACATGATGCCACCTCTTGTACCTTTGCAAGTATGTTTGCGCAAATGTATGTATGTGCGGATCTGTGTGTTAGCTGTGTGCATGTTTGACTTTTCAAAAGAGTCTGTTTTAAATATAACAACTCACAAAATTCATCCATCTGACATATTGCTCTAAAGCATTAAAAGGAAGGATGAAAATGCCCTTTTTCTGTCTTCCAAAATGTCAGGCACAATATGTTAATGTGAACATAATTTGTTAAAGCGCACTGTCACACGAAGGTGTCCTGGCGCTAATAGTACAGACAGAGGTCAAACCAAAAGTCACCTTTAACAGAAAAGCAATATTGTGAGGGCCTTTCTGAAAGTAAGATGGTTTGAGCAAAGTAGTAGTTTTCTCAGAAGCTTATTCCAGAGGGGAAAGTCACATTCTGAGAAAAATGGTCTCTGGTACGACCCTTACGATACCTGGGGATATGGGAAAGCATTAGGTTAGAGGAACGAAGAGATTGTACAGGATAATGTCTCTGCAAATGAGAAAAAGTGGCCCCTCGTACGACCCTTTCGATACATGGGGATATGGGGAAGCAATAGGTTAGAGGAGCGAAGAGATCTTACAGGATAAGGACTCTGCAAATGACTGGCAATAATGTTGGTGCCTTGACATACAAGGCACGATGAACTATATAGAGTGCTTTAAAAATGTATTGGAACCAAGGTAAGGACCTACAGATGGTGGTTGTGGGGCTGAATCAATGGGTTCCTACAACTAGTCCGGCTGCTTAATTAATGGATTGTTTGAAGACAATGATGAAGAGACAATTATTATTCAAGTATAGACTGTGAAAATTGTGCAGCGTGGATCCCGTTATTGGTGAAATTGCCACCTGTCTGCTTTCCAATGTTACATAGGGGAGAATCAGATGAAGCCGTGGTAGATGGAATATTCATGAAGAAACGGCAGCCGTCATCTGACAATCCGTTTGAAGCAAGGCTTACATTTTTGTCCCTAGACACTTGACCACCTTGGAGGGTTTTGGGCAGGGACCAAATGTGGAATGCCAAAGGTAGGTTGGCTTGCCGACCATCCTGAGCCGGACATAAGAATTCCAGACTCATCCATATTGACTTTGTGTCGAAGCTGGCTCATCTGGGGAGAGGATGTGGCTTAAGGGCTAGAGCGGTCGACCTCCTGGGGAACTGGGTTCGAGTCTCGGCAGGGACGCTCAACATCCTGTGATTCTGGGCAAATCGCTTAATCTCCCCCTGCCTAACAACAATGAATGTGTCCTTCTGTAACGCAACTGGTTCTCTTGTAAAGTGCTCTGATACCTTTGGGTCTAGTTCGTGCAATATAAAACTCCCCCCCCAAAAAAAAGAAAATCTAACAGTGAACATCTGTAAGACATTTTTGTAGGAGAGGATCTTCGTTGGTGTGAGAACTCAGATTCAATTAAATTTGAGTGTGTTCCCAATAGGTATTAATATTCAGTCAGGGAGATATAATAATGCCTGCTAAAGATCTTGCATATATGTAGAAAATTAGGGTGAAGGAGGAGAACTCTGAAGGACCCCTATATGATGTTCCCAGATGCAGAGTAAGAATGTCCAGCATCATCTGCTGACATGTACTGGAAAGGGAGGAGGCAATCCAACTGAGAACCGAACCATTGGTGACTATGCTAAGGTGAATATTAATGTTATCATCAACATCATCAAACGCTGTAGACAAGTCAAGTAAGATTAGAGCGTTTGTTTAGTTTTTATCAGCTGCGAAGAAAAGGTTATCTAACACACCCAGGAGAGAAAGTTCATTTGTATGTTGAATCGTCAAGAATACTGGGGGATTTGAGAAATGTACTAAGTTCAGAAGCAAAATGATTCTCCAGCTCAGAGCAAAGTGATAGAACGGTAGTTAGAAGGTAGAGAAGATCCCTGTTAGCTTTATTCGATAAGATAAAGAATCACAGTGCCTTTTATAGTACATCAGGGGCCTCTCCAGGGCACAGAGAAGCATTGATGATGTCTAACATAGCAAAGTGCACAAAAGTTTAGGAATAAATTGGACAGGAATGGGGTCCAAAGGGAAAACAGATTTGCCTTTGTTTTTCAAGTAGGTTAACTTGCCAGGTCAAAATGGCAATTTAAAACTGCACACAGAGGCTCTGCAGTGGCAGGCCTGAGACATGTTTAAAGAGCTACTCAGGTGTGTGGCACAATCAGTGCTGCGGGCCCACTAGCAGCGTTGAATTTACAGGTCCTGGTCACATGTAGTGCATTTTACTAGGGACTTATAGGTAAATTAAACATACCAATTTTGGATAAGCCAATATTACCATGTTTTAAGTATAGAGCACATGCACTTTAGCAAGGGTGGTAAAGTGCCCAGATTCCTAAAGCCAACTAAAACAAATTCAGAAAAATAGGGAGGAGGAATGCAAAAGGTTTGGGGGTGACCCTGCAGAAAAGGCCATTTTTTACACAGCCCCCCTCAAGCCTAAAGCCAGGGCAGACTAATCAATACCTTGATGGACTTCCCTGCTTGGGCGATAGAACATGAACAATGGCCCACTATTGCTGGGGCACTTGTCAGTTCTATGCCTCACTAAACTCAGTTGGATTCCCCAGTCCATACTCTCCTGAGACACTGAACTGAAACATGAGGAACCCTTCTCCTCATCTTTGCACCCCATCTGTGCAGCACCTAAACTTACTTTGTTCACAGATGCATCCCAGTAGGTACACAGTACCACACTGGCCAATAAAGTGATGTGGTCCATTTTACCCCTTGGGTCTGACTTCTGTCCCCAGCCCAGGGAAAACTCTGCCCACATGGACAACAACCGACAGAGGCCACTGATGGCTGTCAGTGTCCAGAGGCAGGCCTCGGCCTATCCAGGGGTCCTGGACCTCTGTGGTTACTTAGAGTGGATGGTGATCAGCACCTTTTGCAGCACCACCTTCCTGGTTAGGATCTTAGTAGAAAGCTCAACCTCCTTGCAGAAATCCTTGAGCTGCACCACAGTGTAAATTTAAAGTTTGTCCAATTCAAAATCAATTTTTAAAGTTGCAGCTGCTGCTTCTTCAGACAAAGACATGACTTGGAAAACAATAAAAATGCCAATCAGGGAGAATTTAAAAAGGTTGGAATTGATCTTTGATATGGATAGTAGTGTACACCAGTTACAGTATGGCACTGCACAAATACAAGTCCTATCCTCACCGCTGATCGCAAATGTTAGAAATTGGTTTTCTGGTTGGCAAAGGTATGCACTCTGTACAGGCAGGAACCACAATCCTAGACAGGGTAAGTCAGTAACACACTCTTAATTAACCTGTGCTCACCCTCTGGTAGCTTAGCACAGAGCAGTCAGGCTTAACTAAAAGGCAATGTGTAAAGTATTTGTGCACACAACACACAGTAACACAGTGAAAATACCACAATAGGACTTCACACCAGTTTAGAAAAATAACCAATATTTTTATGAGTAAACCAAGACCAAAATGACAAAAATCCAATAAGTAGCAATGCTTAGAAACAAATAGCGCCCACCTGGGCAATCTGATCATGCCTGACCAGGGCAAATCCAAAAGATCAGGCCAACCGCGATGGAGTGCAGGTCAGATACAGGGAACATCCTTGGCCCGCTGAACCGTACTTTGGATGTTTCGACGTTGAGAGCGATGCATGGAGCAAAAGTGGTGATGCGTCACTCTCGATCCCGCAGATGTATATGATGCATCGATTCTGAGCTGCGCAAAGTTGAAGATGCATCGAGAGTCAAGATGCAAGAAACATCTGGTGATGAGTCATCGTCGAACCACTGGGCTGTAGGCGATGCATGCAGCACAAAGCAATGCGTTGGCGCTGAACAGTGCAAAGTCAGAGATGCGTCGGAAACAGGGGATGATGCGTCATGCCGATGAGATATCTGTGGTTTGTGCAGCGGCAGTGAATCATTGGTGCAGAAGGAAAAGGCTCCAGTTCTGATTGGCGCAATGTCGTTGATGTGTGAATTTCTGAGTTACAGCACTGAAAACTCACTTCCAAGGGCCCAGGACCGGATTGGCACCACTTGGCAGAGCAGGACTCACGGCAGGCAGAGTGCAGGTGCTGGTTGCAGAGTGAAGTCTTTGATATCCTGAGACTTCAGAAACAGGAATTAAGCCAACATGCCCTTGGAGATACTTTGGTTCTGGGATGTAGAGATGCAGGTCCAGTCCTTCTCACTCCCAGGAAAAAGGCAGTCCCTCCTGGCAGCATGGCAGTCCTTTTTCCTGTAGAATGTTCTCAGTTCCAGAAGTGTTCTGAGTTCATGGTGTCAGAGGTCCAGTACTTATACCCAGTTGGGCCTTTGAAATGAGGGAAACTTCAAAGAGATGCTTTGAAGTACACAGAGTCTCTTTCCTCCCTGCTCTGGCTCTAAACTCCCTACAGGGGGCTATGCAACCCTTTGTGTGGGTTCAGGACACAGCCCTTTCAGTTGTGTCAGTTCTTCCCGTCCATCGTGCCCAGGATGGCCCATCAGTATGTAGATGGACCATCAGTCACACCTCAGCTCCCTTTGTGTGTGGTTGTCTAGAGGGAATGTAGAAAGCCAGCTGTCACCCTACCCAGACGTGTAATCAGAGACAGGTAGAAGGCACCAAATGATTACAGTGAGAAAATGCCATCTTTCTAAAAGTGGCATTTTCAGAATTTCAATTTAAAATCCAACCTCACTATGAGTTGTGTTTTTAAATTCTGATTTGAGAGACACAAAATGTGGGGGTCACATCTCTTCCCAATCAGAAATTACACTTAGAAAATGCAATGAGGCAATCCCAATGTGATTCCATGGGAGAGATAGTCCAGTAGTGAAAAACAAGTTTAAGAGTATTTCACTACCAGTGCATAGCCTACGTTTTACATACACTGGACTCTGCCCATGGGTTGTCCAGGGTCTTCCTTCGGGGTGACCTATATGTAATAAAAAGCAAGGTTTTGGTCCTGGCAAGTAGGTTAACTTGCCAGGTCGACATGGCAGTTTAAAACTGCACACACAAGCTCTGCAGTGGCAGGCCTGAGACATGTTTAAAGGGCTACTCAAGTGGGTGGCACAATCAGTGCTGTGGGCGCAGTAGTAGCATTTAATTTTCAGGCGCTGGTGCACATGTAGTGCACTTTACTAGAGGCTTATAGGTACATTAAATATGCCAATTGTGGATAAACCAATGTTACAAGCATAGAGCACATGCACTTTAGCACTGGTTAGCAGTGATAAAGTGCCCAGATTCCTAAAGGCAACAAAAATCGAATTCAGCGGGGTGGAGGAAGGCAAAAAGTTTGGGTGTGACCCTGCAGAAACAGCCATTTCTAACACCTTCAAATTGGTGAGTCTAGGAAAAAGGAGCAATGACAAATAAAGCGCCTCCCCACCATGTTTGTCGCTCTCTCTGTCCATACCATGACAGTGGTGAGTGGGTGGAGTTGCTTCCTTGAATAATGTCTTCATATAAAGTTTAAAAAAGATTTAGCTACACAAATGCAAATCTAGAGAGACATCATCAACAGTTTTCATATCTTTTTGGTGTATTTAGAAATGAATCTGACATTGATAAGTTTATCCTTGAGGTGAGTTCCTGTACATGACCATGGTTTGGGAGAGATTAATTGCACCTCAGTTTCCATAATGGAAGAAGCTTGGTTGGGCCTATATACGTGCCAGCACAGGGATAATAGTTTGATGTGGGAGTACCTATGCACCTCCCTGAGTGCCAGGAGCAAGAGGTAGGTGATTTTACAGTGATGATATTTTTAAGTTGTAGGAAGTCTCAAAGAAAGAGAAACCACAGTATCAGAAGTATGGACTGTATTAGATTTAGCAAAGATGCATTTAAAGAGCCCAGGGCCGGATTGGGAACCGAAACCGGCCCTGGCAAGTAGCTCGGCCAGCCCCCTTGAGGGGAAAGGGGGGAGCAGCCGAGCAGTTTGCTAGGGCCGGTTTCTGCCGATTTTGTTACAGGGTGCCGATATTGCTGTCCCCGGTAACGAAAATGGCCCCCCAGGGTGACAAAACTGGCCCCCAACCTGGCGGCCCAGGGGGGAAACGCCCAGTGCCCGCTACGGCCAGTCCGGCCCTGAAAGAGCCTAGGGGATAATCTCTAACAAATCAGAAAGACTTGAAATAGCCTTCTTTAGAAGAGGCTGAAAGCTGTGAGAGTCAACAGAGGAGCCGGGTTGTGAATCAGAATAGAGGAGTGTAAGCTTACTGCGAGAGGGGGCGAGCTTGAGTGTAAGCTTGTGTAGAACAATACAAAGGATTACGAGGAGGTTTTCATGGAGTGGCGCCATTCCTAAAGATATTCTATTAGGTCATAAGGTGGTTGCTGTTTGAGCTGTCATTCCTTGCACTTTTAGTGGGACCGTAAAGAATGCAGTTTGGAAAGACTTGGCCAGGAATGAAAGGGTACAAATGGGCTTCACTTTGGCATCCTTCTGGCACAAGTCGCATATCATGATTGGTACTTTTTTATTTCATAGTTGTACCTGTAGAATTGCATTTATAATAGGAAACTTAATTTAGCAGATCCTAGAGTAAAAAGAAAATACCAGGCCTATATGAGCTATTTGCGCCAACCTTGGAACAAACTGAGACCTCTCCAATTTCACTTTGTGTTCCACTACTGCATACTGCAGTGACTGAATACCACTATATACTGCCATTTTATATCACTCTGTGCACCCTGCTTCACACCCATAAAGTGCATCATGTATTAGTGCAGTGAGGCCAATCATGCTCTTCACCCCGGAGATGAATCATCTCTGGCTTTCCAAAGTCCATCACAAGTGCTCTCCTGGTGTGCATCGCTTTGTGCCCATCACCATGTACTGCCCGGCTGTACATCAACCTGTGCTATTGTTCTGCACATCATCTTGTATTCCATTGCTGCACAGCATCCCATGCTTTGATAATGCACATACCTCGTTGCCTCTTGCTGCCTATGGTTATGTGTTAGTTTGAGCCTGTTTGAATACATGGGTATCTTGGTGCCTGCTGGTCATTGTGAAAACAGGTGTCTGGAAGCCTGGATATGTATGGCTGTGTGGATAAGTATGCCTGTGCAGGTCGTTTGTGTATGCATTTGCTTAGGTGCAGGCAATATACATAAGCCAAACCTATTTTATTCCTAAATTCTTTCGCAGTCATTATCTGTTTTTTGACTCTCTTCTCCTCTTTCCAATCTCTTCAAATTTTCACTCTCCTCACGTTCTATACCTTAACAAATTCACACTCCACCTCACTAAAACCACACATACTCCCATTTAGTCAATTTACTGTTATGGTCAGGTTGTGCAACTGTATTCAAATATTCATCATAAGTTATTTTATTAAAAACGTCCCCGAAACAAGAAGGTTCTCTAACAAAACGTTGAAATCTGACAGGTATCGCAATGGAAACTCCTGTTTATTAAATATACTAACAAAAACATTACAAGACTTTCTGTAAGAAACAGGAAGCTGTATGTAAGAGGCAACTTCACCTGCAGAAAAAAGAAGAAAAGTACATACAATGCAATTCCTAACCTTCATGACGACAATATATTCACCCAACATTTTTATATATGTATTATCACTAAATTCACTAACTAAGCTTTCCCCATGTATCAGTGTATTATTAATTATATTAGGTACTGTAGTTCATTCAACTTCTGTGGAGACATAGCACAAGAGAAATTAAGCACAATAGTAGCCAACTAGGTCTATTAGTATCAAAATGAAGGTAATCAATCTACCAATTTTACAGCATCTGCCGTAGGTCATTTATATTGAGATCAAAACAAAAATTAAAATACAATCAATATTCAAAAAATAGTTTTCCAGAAACTCTATTTCAACACAATAGTCCTTCTTTTCTTCTTTTTTCAAATCAATAATCAAATTCAAAATTCAGCTCTAAATGTGATTCTTTTTTTCAGTTCTGTGGCTCAATTCTTCTTCAGTGCTTATTGTGAATTAATATCCATAGTAGAACGTAATCTAGAAATGAAGTGGCAGGTGTTTCAAGAATGTCAATTAATGGCTGCGGAGTTAGAGGGAACTTGTGCGAAGTGGCAAGTAGATTGCTGACTGAAAAAACGCTGAAAATGTAAGTAAATCAATATGGTTCCTTCTATTTACATACCATTTTTTCCTTCGCCCCTTACCTTATCTGGCATGGTTAGTCGAAATGGGATGGCGTCTTTGAAATACGTTATACGAGTTTTCCATTTCCAGGCGAAAATGTCAAATTGTTTTAACAGCTATTGTACTGAATGCTCCATAAGAGAAGGAAAAGTGGCTCTACCAATAAAATACTATAAACCAGGCTACTGTGTGCTAGAAGTAGAATTTAAAATGCCAACGCACCAATTAAAAGTCACTAGAGAGATGTGAATGGGACCAGCTGCAAAAGGTCTTGCATTCTGTCTTTTTCTTGAAAAAGATTATGTTGCTTCCTGTTACTGGAATTTGAGAAAAGCAGGTTTAATTTCCTTCTAGTACCTGTTAAAAATGTACCTATTTTTTGCAGGATCTTCTATTTTTTTATAC
Source organism: Calotriton arnoldi (assembly GCA_963921515.1). NCBI lineage: Eukaryota > Metazoa > Chordata > Amphibia > Caudata > Salamandridae > Calotriton > Calotriton arnoldi. Next base: position 153,434 of record CAWUFW010019123.1, on the reverse strand, counting down.
TGTAGGCCAGTCGTGGCTCCTGGAGGGAGTGCTGCAGGGCGGTGGGGCGGGGCGGGGCGGAGGAGGGGCAGGGTGGGGGTAGTAAACTCCGGCGTATACGGCCGAACGGAGTTAAGTACATAAATAAATACTAACTCAACCTGCACATTGGTGAGGGTCCCTGTTGAATGCAGTGGTCAGAAAGCTTAGCTGTAACACATATTTAATTGATTTAATGCAGTTTTACCAATTTTAGGATTACCACATGTGAGGATCTGCTGTCCCCAGTGTGAGAGACCAAACTGCACCCAAGGCCGATCGACTAAAGGATCCTTACAACTATGCAAAGCAATAACATTGTCCTGATAGCTTCTCTGGAGAGTACGTTTCATGTCTGCAAAGAAAACCATTTTTAATGTTTTCCGATCTCTAAACCAAGATACTCCACATTAATTCTTGCAAATTCCTTATCAAATGAAAGCGAACTGTATGCATTACCGTCAAAGAGACTTGCTTATGGACTGAAGCATTTGCCTGAACAATGACATCCAAATGCTGCTTTTTGGATGCACTTGGCTGCTGCAGTTCGCCAGTCTCAGCACACTGACAGGCCCGGCTTCTCTTGGCATGCTGAGTGTGTAATGGCTTTTAGACAAGACATGCTGAGAGTTTCAGGAACCATGGAAACATATACGTTCCTAGTATAGATGATTAATTGAAGAAATACAAAAATTACTGAACCAGTGAAGAGTGCTCATTGGGTGTATTAACGAAGAGGAAGCAATTTTAATAGACATGTTAAAACTGAAGAAACAAGATTAGGGCATTCAAAAAGACAGATAGATTTTCAGTAATAGCTTCGAATGGATTCATTTTTCATTGTAATTTTTCTCCTATGTGTTACATCCTCCTTGAAATATATATTCCTCAGTGTACAACATTCTAATATGCATACACAAATCAATAAAATGAAATTAAAACAAGGCACAAGTTATGCCTTTATGTTTCTTTCACTAAATAAGTCATCATTACTAAAAGGGAGGATCTCACTAAGGAGAAAGTTGTACAGCTGCTAATTTGTTTTTATCATGAAAGGTGGAGCCAAGATGTATTATGTATACAGGGAAAATACATGTGTAAATTTGTTTTTAACTTGTTTATGAAGTCACAGAAAGGGACCGACCTTAGCAAATTCAGTCCACTCTGACAGAAAAGGAGTCTGGCCGAACTATTTAGGCAGTTTCCTCTCTATATGTTACATTTCAACTGCTATTCATCCTCAGTTTTCATTTTTTTCCTTCAAAGGTCTGAAGACAATTCATATGTGAATATCAGCTTCTAATTGACTGAAGACAAATCCGATTTTTTGTTGTTGTAACCATTCACAAAGTTCGTAGAGTTAGGCATGGCCCAGATAGCTGATAACACACAACTGAAAAGGGAAAAAGCCCCCATCGGAGAAAACATGTAAACAGTAATAAACACCTGCACAAATAAAACTAAAATGCAATTCAAAGAAAGTAAAGTGAGAGAGAATCAGTCATTTTTAGTTTTTCCTGAAGGAGACAACACAATGATTTTTATTATAAAAGGCAGCTTCAAGAAAGAGCAGTCTACAAATATTCTGCCTGAATTTTGCAGTTCAGGGATGTCACTAAAATATTGTTTCTTCTTCCTTTTGTTTCCTCCAATTTTTTGTACTTGGTTTAAAGATGGAGGGTTTAGAAGCATATTTTAGGTTTGATCAGAATAATTTATACACTGCAGAGAATCAGGGAATATTAAAATCATATTTGATCACTTGGCAGTGTTTAATTCTCTCACTGATTGGTGAGATGGCTGGCTCATAAGATTCTTGGCCCATATGCACTTTCACATTTACCCACAGACCCAGAATTGTTAAAACCCTTTGATACATCAGCTCCCTTGTTTCTTCTTCTTCCTTTTGTTTCCTCCAGTTTTGTGTGCTTGTTTTAAAGGTGCAGCACTTACAAGCATGTATTAGGTAAAATTAGATTATTATATACACTGTAGAGAATCTGGGAGTATTATACTTGTACTTCATCTTTTGGCAGTGTTTAATTAGGTCACTGTTTGGTGAGATGGCTGGCTCATAAGAATCCTGGCCAATATGTACTATCACATTTACCCACAGAATGGTTAAAGCCCTTTGCTACATCAGCTCCCCTTTCCAAGTCAGTATTGATAGCCGGTCAACTGCCATACACCCCAGGCTGTAAACATTCAGTGCAAAGTGTAGTGACAGGTACCTCTGAAAAGAGTGCTGTCCTCATGCACTTGGGGAAGTGGTAAAAACAAGACACAAGACCACATACCAACACAGTTCATAGCTGCAAGGTGTCCTAATGTTATGTGTGACACCATAACTTAATTCTGTCTTTTTACCCCACAGCATTTAACTGCTGGGTTTTTGAACACATATTTACAATGTTGACAACAAACTTTCAAGTCACAGAATACAATGTAATATCTGTTAAAAGGTCAGGAATGACTTCAAGTGAAACATTTGCTATGGGGACACTTGGCAGCTATGAATGTCCACACAACAGCACAACTACTTTAATATAGTCAGTCAAAGAGTGCAGAAAAACAGTGGTTAGAATGCTTAAAGCATCAAGTTTTAGGTGAGTTTGAATGCATGGCTACACATTAATCTTATGTAATTCAAAAGTGCAAAGGTTTTATAAGGTACTATGCAGTTGGCAGGGTTGGACAATCCCTACAATGTCATAGGACTCAGTAAGGAGTAGGTGAATGACACCTATCTGCATCCAGGATGTGTTTATTAAAACATTTGAATTTAACACTCTTACTTTTTTAATCCATTAAGAGTCCTCACAGGTGAGTGTGGGAGGTAATGAGATGTGAGTGAGAGTGAGAGAGCACTGCTAGAGCTTTCTGTGCTTACAATAGTCTAACATAAGTCCATTGGGCAAACTGCCAATGGGAAGACCCTACATGACCTGGGTTATTTTGCCTTTAAATTAATTTTTTGCTTTATAACAATCACTTTAAAAAAACATCTTTTGCATACACTGGAAATACAGTTTTTGTCTATTTTGGTGGGTCAGGTAGCTGAATAAACACTGGTAATCACTGATCCATGAAAAATAATGACTGAAAACCGGACAGCCTACCCAAGCTCAATCAATGATATTTCTACGTTCAAATAATTACAACACATTTCGCATGTCTGACATAAATCAATTGTTTTCTTGACGTGAATTCTTGGCATTGACCAGGACCTAGCTTCAAGGCTTTAGACATTTTTGGTCAGTAGCCCTTCCCGTACTGATTGAATATGTATCATTTGCCCCCCTCCTCCCCTGTTTCCCTATGAACCCCCTGATTAGATTTCTGTAACTCTCAGATATGTGGGTTTTGTCATGTTCTGTGGAGCAAGGAACTAAGCACATGTTTGAGACATCCCTCCTGTTGGTTTACACGTTGGAACAAAGGCACTTAGAGGACATCAGAACAGCCAGACGTCTCTTGCAGAAAAAAGTAGCCCCATTTCTGAACCTCTTGTCAATAAACACACAATAGCATTTTTTGATATTGAGGATTTATAATGTACTAACATATTGTAGAATAAGTAGATTATGATACTCAGTATAATAATACAAGCACTACTATGCACTACAAAGGCAAATTAAATTAGGATAAAAAGAATGAAAATGACTGATATGATATATTGTACATTAGTAAATTCTATCCTATTTCTTGTCTCAGATCTACAAAGCTATGTAAAACCTTTGAGCATACCTTGTTGTGGGTTACATGCATGGGCATCTGATTTATCAATATGAATGTCCTTGGAAGGCATACTTAGTGAGTCCTCTTCTTCCTAGCAGAGAGAAACATATATAGTTATTGATAACTGAATACTCTATTTGCCTAGTAAGGATGGCATGGCAACCCACTGCTAGATGAAAACACTTAGAGGCCAATTACGAGTTTAGGGGTCTGATGGACCTTCAAAACCAAGATGGTGGTGCGCTCCCACTGCACCGGCGATTGGACCGTTGTATTCCAAGGTGGGCAGTCGGAATGCCCTAGGACTGCTGCTACCCCCAGGGATCCACGATACCTGCGGTCTTGCTGCGGTCTGGGGCCCACAATATGCTGGAGGTGCCACTGCGGCACTGTCAAGCATTTTATGAGTTTCCTCACTGCCACAGTTTTCATGGCGGTGAGCCCACCATGAAAAGTGCAGTGGTGAGAAAACCAAGGGGGCCCTACAGGGCCCCCTGTTGCCTCAGGGCCAAACGATGCATGCAGGGGGGCACATGCTGTGCCCCCCTGTATGCATGTACCTCCAGTTCCTGCACAGCATTGCCTAAATAGTCCATGCCATGCAGGAACGTGCTGTGGGGCTCCTATTGCGGTGCCTTTGAAAGCACTGCCATGGGACCACTGCCGCAGGACCGCCTGACTTGTATTCCAATCGGAATATGGCAGGCAGACAGACTACGGGTTTGGGGGTCTTGGAGCTAGGCGCTGGCATGGCAGCCTGCTCTAAGACTGCCAAACCTGTAATCAGGCCCTTAGTAACACAGTTGCTGGATATACATGCTTGTCAACCCGTTGCTAGAGGAGAGCACTTAGTAAGCCTTTAGGTTTTTGGCCTCTTTGTCACCCATTACAGGCCAGGATGGCATGGCAAGCAATATGGCAGTAAGAACACATGTGGGAGCCCAGCTTTCTCACTATGGCTGGCACATAGGGTAGTGTTTCCAGAGGGTGCTGTGATCCAGGGTTTCTGATGTGGCTGAGAGAGCATATAACATCTTATTTTCCTTTATCAGCTCTAAGGAGATGACTGACTTAAAAGTGTAGTGATGCTACACTAGCTGTGCTTAAACACACATGATGCTACAATGGTGTCTCCATGAGGCACATATTAGGATTGACACAGTCATCTAGCAGATGATTTACATCTGGGCACAGTGATTTCTGGGTTTGTCGGCTCGTGTGGGTTGCATTCACTTAACGTAAGGTCAGGGAATAATCATCACAACAATGCTACCCTAAGAGAAAAGAGCTGGAAAATATGCTTGCCCAGCAAAGTACGTTAGTTGTGAGCCTTATTGTCTTATTCAGCTCTCACCTGCCACAGACTACCCACATTGGTAGTTTACCGCCGGGTTTTTTAAGGGACCTTTAAGGTTTCTCGGTTATTTTGTCCTTTAGTACAATTTCAATTTTCCTACCTTTGCTTCCCACGGCAGAGTGTTCCTGTTTGCTCCATTATGAGAACAATGCTTCCTAGTTATCCTGAAGCCTGTCATTGCCTTCAGAATAGAGGAGTTAGCCAGCATCTTCTCTTATGCTCCTCCTGTAATGTGCTCTCTTATGGATCTTTCTTCTATATTGTAGAGTGGAACTGATTCTCACCAGCAATTGCCCTCACAACCACATTTGTGTTGTACAACCCTGGAAGAGTTTTTCTTCCCCTACTTGTTTCTCTCCATTTTTCACATTCTCTAAGCACACTGGCGCTGGATCACTTTTAGCAGTAAAGGGTACCAGCCAGTGGATGTGGCAACAAAATATTGTGGAAAAAATATAATGAAAAACAAATATTGTGTCTTAAATATCGTGATGTTAAAAATATTTTGGGTTAGAATATTGCAGGAAAGGTTGCAATGTTATTGTCTTTGTTAATATTTTGTTGTGTTATATCATTGTAAATGACATCTTTTTATAAGGGTATTAAATATTTTTTGCATTAATAAATTATTTTATTCCCAAAAAAATTTATATTATTTTAGGAGGGGATCTTGGACTTATATTGGAATAGAGTTTTTTTTTCTTCGGAGTTTTATATAGCGCGAACTTGACCCGAAGGTATCAGAGCGCTTTACATGAGCACCAGTTGCATTACACAAGGACACATTCATTTTTGTGTTAGACACAGAGAGATTAAGGGAGGTTAAGTGATTTGCCCAGAATCACAGGATGTTGAGCGTTGTTGCAGAGACTTGAACTCGGTTCCCCACATTCAAGGTCGACCGCCCTAGCCGTTAGGGCAGATCCTCTCCCCGGAGAGTTGAGCATCAATTAAAAGTTTTTAGTATTATAAGTATGTGTAATAAGACATTTTTTCTTTATATAACTATATAAAAAGATTTGTGTTATGTGATTTTTGAAAATATATTTTTGGATTTATTTTTCATATTAAAATAAATATATTTTAAAAAATGTATTATATTTTTGGTTCTAAATGAACATGTTTTTTAATTTACGTATGTTAAAATGTTGTGTAATTTCATTTAAAAATGTAATTATTTTTTCAACTAATTATATTTCTCAATTTTAAAGTTCTACTACATGCTAATTTTTTTATTTGAGGCAGTACTTCCAATTTACCTTATTAATGTTGTGTGGTTTAATTGTTGGGGACAAATGAAATTGCTTTCAGTGATGTATTCTTTTTAGAGTAATGACTATTGTCATTTTATGGTAGTAGTTAATTTAGTAAGAAAAGTACATCACTTTATCTTATGTGATTATGTTTGGAGTGGGAATAATAACTCTGACCCCACATCCAAAGTCCAACACTTTCTCCAATTGGTTGAGTGTGGAGTTGGAATAGAAAATCTGAAATTCTCCCACCAAAGTTTAACACTTTCCCCTATGTGGTTAAGTTGAATTTAAGTTAAGGGATCTAGTAGGAATAATACCTATGACCCCCCCACCCCCCAAAAAAAGTCCATCACTTTCCCAAATGTGGTTAATTGTGAACTGGGAATAGGAATTTTAACCCCCAAAAGCCCAACATAATCCCCAATTTTGTTAAATTTAGAGTGGGAATATTGAATTTAAACTTCTATAGTCCAACGCGTTCTCCAATATAATTAGATTTAGAGTTGGAATAGTAATTATAAACCCCCCAATGCCCAACACATTTGCCTATGTGTTTACTTTTGCAGTAGAGATAGTAAATCTGAACCCTCAAAGTCCAAATCTTTCTCCAAAGTAGTTACTTGTGCAATGTGAATAGAAAATTGTACCCTTTCCCCCAAAGACCAACACTTTCCCCAAAGTAATCAAGTTGGAAAAGTAAATTTTCCCTCCCCCAACGTAATAACGCCTTCCCCAATATGGTTAGGTGTAGAGTTAGAAGAGTAATTTTAAACCCCACAAAGTCCTATGCATGTCAAAGTGTTATTTAGCTTTGAGCGGTAACAGTAAATATGAACCCCCCCGCTCAACATGTTCCCAAATGTAGTTAGGTTTGATTTGGAATAGTAAATGAACCCCCTGCCCCACCCCTAGTCCAATACTTTCCCTAATGTGACTATGAGTTGAAATAGAAAATATGACCCCACCCACAAATTCTAACACTTTCAGCAATGCTGTTATGTTTGGAGTAAGGATAGTAAGTGGAAAATCCTCCAAGTCCAACACTTTCCTCAATGTGATTCACTTCAGAGTAGGAATAGAAATTCTGAACCCCCAAACCCCAAAAGTTCCAACATTTTATCTTTTTTAGTTGTTTAGAGTAAGAATAGTAAATGTAACCCCCAAAACTCCAACAGTTTCACCAATGTTGCTAGGTTTGTTGTTGGAATAGTAAATCTGAACCCACTCAAAAGTCCAGCACTTTCCCTGGTGTAGGTAAGTTTGGATTTGGAATATTAAATGTACCCCAACCCAAAAGTCCAGTACTTTTCCCAATATGGTTAAGTTTGGAGTTAAAATAGAAAATCTGTACCTATCCAAAATCTGATGTTTTCTCCAAAGTACATAAGTCTTTTAAATAGTAACTCTGACCCCTCCCCCGGAAGTACATTTTCCCCAAAGTGGCAAAGTTTGGAGTAATGGTAGTAAATTTGACTGTCCGCAAAGTATAACACTTTCTTCACTGTGACTATATTTTTTATGGGAATGGTACAAGTGAGATCTATAACTGTTAACATGTGTTAGTATTTTCTATTTTGTATATTAAAAAGATATAGTAATTTTACAACTTAATATTTTATTGTTATGTACAAGTTCTAAACATTTTTTTAATATAAACCATTTTTAATGTCCATTAGTATTCAGTAATTGCAAGTGTTTTGTGATATTTTTTCATTTCCAAGAATTTGTTTTTTTTTACTTCAGAATAATTACATTTAAACATATAATATTGTTGTAGTATACATACATTTTTATTAATTGATAAGATGTTGTAAACTGATTCGTAATAAACATGTAATTGCTTACACTATGTATACTTTAAAAAAATTATAATTTATTTAAAATGCACTGAAAAGATTTATTTCATTTATTTCTGCATTTTAGCATATTATTTATTATTTTGTAAACAATATAGAAAAGACATAATTTTTACATTGATTTCTCTGGAATGGAAGCCTTTTTTATCTTCATGTGTCTTCCCTTCCCAGCCGAGGTCATCGAGAAGGCCATCAACACCAAACTCTCTGAGTTCATCGAAGAAAACCACATGCTGCATCTCTCCCAATCCGGCTTCCGAAGCAACAACAGCACCAAGACTACCCTACTCGCTGCCTCAAACTACGTCCGCGCCCTCCTCAACCGAGGTGAAACTGCAGCCCTCATCCTCCTGGACCCCTCGGCTGCCTTCTGTATTGTCTCTCAACGCACACTATGCACAAGACTTCATGACGCCGGTATCCAAGACAAAGCCCTGGAATGGATCTGCTCCTTCCTCACCGGCCGAACACAGAGAGTCAGACTACCTCCGTTCCTCTCGGAACCCACATAGATCAGCTGTGGAGTGCCTCAGGGCTCCTCCCTGAGCCCCACACTTTTCAACATCTACATGGCCCCGCTCACAGACATCGTCAGGAACCACAGATTCAACATCGTCTCCTACGTCAACGACAACAGGTTGATTCTCTCCCTCACCAATGAACCAACAGTCACCAAGAACAACTTTCATGATTGGAGGAAGGCTGTCACTACCTGGATGAAGAACAGTTGACTCAAGCTCAACTCAGAGAAGACCGAAGTCCTCATCATGGGCTCCAACCTCCTCCGCCTGGGATGACTCCTGGTAGCCCCCAGCACATGGAACCTCCCCCACACCAACAGACCATGCGCAGAACCTCTGCATCATCCTGGACTCCTCACTCAACATGAGCCACCAGATCAACGCCGCCTCATTATCCTGCTTCCACAAGCTATGCCTGCTCCAAAAGATCTTCAAATGGATCCCTGCAGAGTCCAGAAAGGTAGTCACCCATTCACTCGTCAGCAGCAGAATCGACTACTGCAATGCACTCTATGCCGGCATCACCCAGAAACTCCGCAAGAAATTGCGGAACATCCAGAACGCCTCCACCAGACTCATCCTCAACATCCCTCACCACAACCACATCATCAGCCACCTAAGAGACCTCCACTGACTCCCAGTCAACAAAAGAATCACCTTCAAGCCCCTCACACATGCCTACAAAGCCCTACACAACGCTGGACCTGTGTAACTCAACCACCACCTCACATTCCACATACCCACGAGGGACCCCAGCTCAGCCCAACTGGCCCTGGCTACCATCCCACGTATCAGCAAGACCACAGTCAGAAGAAGATCCTTCTCCTACCTCACAGAGAAGACCTGGAATACCCTGCCTCTCCACATCAGGCAATCACCGTCACTACCTCATTCAGCAAGGATCTCTAGACCTGGCTCTTCGAATGAACCACAGCACCTCAATGTACCTGCAGCTCTACCCCACCCTAGCGCCTTGAGTCCCTCAACATGAGCCACTAGATCAACGCCGCCTCATCATCCAAGTTCCACAAGCTACGCCTGCTCCAAAAGATCTTCAAATGGATCCCCACTGAGTCCAGAAAGGCAGTTGCCCTGTCGTGTAGTTCCTATAAAACCTATATAGGATCTGCACGTTTAGACAACATACACTGTAGGATTGGTGTCAGACTGATTCTTGACACCCCGACCGGGTATGTTGGCCTGTGTACCAGCTAGCTCACAGCGCCACTAGAAACTCCTCTTACCAAGGAGAGAATAGTTCTTGGGAACTATCGAACATGACAACCCTGATTCCTCAGGACCGTGGAAAGTGTACTACTTTTCGCTCAGTCACTCGTGCTCACTTAGTCTCAGAGAGATACACAGAATAAATGGTAGGGACGTTTTCAATACGCATTTATTGAACAGTCGTTAATCTAGTGTAAAATAGGTGTGCTGAAACAATCACTAGACAGTAACAGATATAACTGATTAGAAGCACTAAGAAAGTGAAAGGATGGCAGATTTCTACCATTTTGGTATAACCATGAATACAGGCAAGTATATAAAATACATGACAATAAAATGCGTACTCCTACGATGCAATCCTAACTAGATGTACCTAGCTTGTATGTAGTTGTTAAGCCAAGAATCCCTCTAGGATAAAGTCAACCCCCATTACCTGAAGTGAGAGACTGTGGGACCCCGGCCTGGTCTCGAGTTGGACAACTCGCAAGGGATGTCAGACCACTGCGAGCTGGAGTATCTGCATGCAGGGGCTTCAGCGTCTTGTGTCAGTGTGTCGGCATGGAAGTCCTGATCTCCTCACTCTGTCTCAGCAAGATGTGATGTTTATATACGCAAAGGTATCCCCGGGGGTTCTACCTTGCTGTGCCACTGTCGGACTTAGGATGATGTCGGAAATGAACTTTGTACATAGGTATTATGCAGGCGATGGAAGTCCTGCTGAGTTTCAAGAATCCTCATGCATAATGTATGAGGCTGCTACTAGGGAAATCCCGCGTTCTGTGTGCAGTGTCGTATCTAGGTAAAAGATCAGTCCCCAAGAACCGTTATGTGTGTAATGTAGGGGAAAATATAGGTGATGTTACCTGAGCCTATATTGGGGTACCTATATGGAATATAACAACCCAAGCACTTGTCAGCAGCAGAATCAACTACTGCAACGCACTCTGTGCCGGCATCACCCAGATACTCCTCAAGAAATTGCAGAACATCCAGAACACCTCCAGCAGACTCATCCTCAACATCCCTCACCACAACCACATCATCAGCCACCTAAGAGACCTCCACTGACTCCCAGTCAACAAAAGAATCACCTTCAAGCTCCTCACACATGCCTACAAAGCCCACACAATGCTGGACCAGTGTACCTCAACCACCACCTCGCATTCCACATACCCACGAGAGACCCCTGCTCTGCCCAACTGGCCCTGGCTACCGTCCCACATATCAGCAAGACCACAGTTGGAGGAAGATCCTTCTCCTACCCCACAGTGAAGACCTGGAACACCCTGCCTCTCCACATCAGGCAATCACCATCACTACCTCATTCAGCAAGGATCTCAAGACCTGGTTCTTCGACTGAACCACAGCACCTCAATGGACCTGCAGCTCTACCCCACTCTAGCGCCTTGAGGCCCTTACTGGTGAGAAGTCACGCTTTACAAGCATTTGATTGATTGATTGATTGATTGATTGATGATAATCCACCACTAATCCTTTTTGGGTTCCGGAGTTGCATGTTGCTCACCGAAAAGTGCTTTGATGCCTCGTCAGGGGTAATAATCACTATATACATACAATTACAATACAATTACAATATCATACAACCAGCACCTAGGCCTTTGACACATTATATGGTAACCCACAATAATTCTACATGTGGCAAGTGTTTAGCAGTGGTAGCATGCCACGTTCTGTGGCCTCCATCGAGGCTTTACCCCGTAAAGCACAATCAGTGAGCAAATGCCCCCAGGTACGACCCACAGAGAACGGAGGGGGAAACAACTGCAGGATCTTTTTTGCCAACAATAAAACAAGCTGCTCACAAAGGAGCGCAGGATGGCTTTGGGGCATTCACAAAGGCACTCACTTTCCGCCACAGTACCTGGTCACAGGGAACCCCTAGGGGAGTCCTCTATACCTCATAGGGCTTCTCTTCATGTCACTGAATCTGGCGGTCACTGAGTAGAATCTCGGCCAGCAGGGTCTGATGGCGGTGCACTGCCGTTAATCTGGGCTCCTTTTTAGCATAATGGCCATGGAGTGCATTAGACCAGCAGGTGTTCGGTCCGCACAGACCTCCCCTCACTCATGGACCTTGCTTGTCATGGCCGAGCAGTGCTGGCAGACTTCCCTTCAGGAATTACCACTTAAGACATATAAAGGAATTCCCAATGCTAACCTAAGACAAGAGCGCACTCACTGTAGTGAAAATGAATCAGGGAGTTTGTCACTACCAGGACATGCCACACAATAAAGGCACATGTCCTACCTTTTACCTACACAGCACCCTGCACATAGGGCTACCTAGGGCCTACCTTAGGGTGACCTATATGTAGTAAAGACGGAGTTTCAGGCTTGGCAAGTAACCTTAAATGCCAGGTCAATGTGGCAGTAAACTGTGCGTGCAGGACCTGCAGTGGCAGGCCTGAGACAGGTTTAAACGGTTACTTCTGTGGGTGGTTGAAGCAGCACTGCAGGCCCACTAGTAGCATTTAATTTACACAATCTGAGTGTATGGGATACCACTGTACAAGGGACTTTCAGGTACATAAAATATCCCATACACAAATGACCTGGTTACATAGAGCACTATAACTCTTTTAGGCTTATATCAGACGGGTATTAAATACTCCTAGGTAGGGCCACGCTCATTTATCGGTCATGCCCACCTCCAAGTGTTCTTTTCTACAAGAGTTTTAGTTTGTCAACCAACCCCAAATAATCCCACATCCACCAAAGAAAAAGAGTCAGAAGAGTCAGAAAGTACCTCACGTAAGCACCATCCGTGGAGCTACTGGTTGGTACTCACCAGTTTGCTCGTTCTGTCATCATCTGCAACTTTCATGACAGAAACAGAAAGGAAAAGAAGTGGAAGTTTTGCTCAAATCTCAAGTTTATTTGAAAAGGTGAAGTAAAATAACGTGTAGACGATAATATAATCCATCAACCGTCTAGACCCCGCAATGTGCAAAAGAAGAAAAATGAATTTCTAAATTAAAATGAGTTGTGGACCACTATTCCATACATACTTTATTTTCAACAGTGTCCACACTCAGAGTAAAAGAAACGGCATGTTTAGATAATTTTAATTGAAATGGCTGACATGTTTCATTGCCTCGCACACTTTATGGCAATTTCATCAGGGCACGGGGACGCATCCCCAGCTCACTGATGCTTCTAAAAAATCTGTAGTGGTTGACAAACAAAATAAAAGAAAGATAGTGCCAGAGACAAAAAACACACAAAAGTTGTTATTCTGTGTCGACATTATCACGCTTATCTCGAAGTAAACCTATACTGAATGCCATAATTACCAAGAGGTTGCCAGGTGGACTTCTACCAGCAATTCACTAGGGGGGTTAACAGTTTTTCCCCCATAAGATAAAATGCAGCCAACAGCAGTGTACCTGTGGATATATACAAGTATTTCTTCACCATCATGAAGAATTGATGCCGACAACATCAGTTCACACTTCCCATATTTGTTAAATTGTGTTCCGAATATACCGTTTCCCTCTTCAAACAACCTCTTCACAAGTACATCTTTTATCATGCATATATAAAAGGGGGAAAAAAGGGGGTAAAATTGACGAGAGATAAAGACAGGCGTGACCTGTGTGCGGTGCATCAGATTCTCTGTTAGTTAATAGTCGGCATCCCACTCACCAGCTATTTATAACGGGCTCCACGCTTCATATCTGCATCTAACAAAAGGGAATCAGGTGGCTGCCCTTGACTTAAAACCTCCCTACTCACCGCTATACCAGAGGTACGAGCTTGAAGATTCCACAGACACCGAAGAACTTGTGCGCCCTGTGAAGTACCGGGCCACGACCCGGAAGGGGGTCGTCACGCCCTCCCTTTCACCTGGATGGAGATCGGTCACTACCCAATCAGGCGCTGCGAGCAAACTGGGGGCGTTGCTAGATGTTTCACAGTCACCGCATTTAGAAAAGTATACAAAAAGCGGCCATCTTGCATTGGTCACTAACCACCTAAACTGCAACTAGTGTTATATGGGGGGGCGCTTCTCAGTTTAATCCGCATTACAGAGGCCTTGTTTACTACTCGGCTGATATTTCAGATAAATGGACCTTCATCTATGTTTTAAGGCACACTGAGGTCTCTAGGGTGTTTTCTATATTAGACAGTGCACAGAGGTGAACTTAAACTACAAGGAACATGGTTTTAAATTCCAATAAACAACTGCTGTTGTTATGTTTTCAAATGATGCCATCAAACAATTATTGAGATGGCAAATCAGGCGTATTTCTGCTCTAGACCATATACACACCTGTTGTAGGTAGAGGGGAATGATTCAATCTCATCTCATATTCACCCATGTTGACTCTCAAAGAGGCCGATCTTCACCTGAACTCTTTTTATCAGCACCAGGATTCAGCTGCCTTCTCCTTCTCGCTTTAAATACATATACATAAATGGTATATATGTGTGTGCATGTATGACCACTCACTCAATTGATGGCACCATTGCACATGCATCCTGGTGTATGTCACCTACTGTCAAAATACACTTAGGGAGAGTGACCTTATTTGCCCACCCTATTCCATTCAATAGTATCATTCAGGCCCCTTTGATACACTTTTTCAGAGAAAATCCAACGAGCCTCCTTCCTGACTAGCAAATCCTCAATTGCATATGCTTTGCCATCACTCTCTCCAGAACTGTCAATTTCAAATCCCTGCAATTGTGGTTAGCTTCCTGGAAATGTCGAACCAGTTGTGTGGTCAACTTCCCTGCCTTAAGGGTGCTGATATGTTCTTGAATTTTCACCTTTATTTTCCGTGAGATGAGCCCAATATAGTGTAGTCCACAGGCGCATGTCAGTCTGTAGATGACATTAGTGGTGTTACAAATGCTAATTCTATTTTTGTACCAAGTTTTTTCATCCACCAAGGTGACACTTTTCGATGCTTGGGTCAAGTCAAAGACAGTACAGTTCCCACATGGGAAATGTCCTGATGGTACCCCTGTGTCCTTTTTCTGTGGGAATTGGCGGGTGTGGACCAACCGATCTCTCAGGTTGGTCACCCTTTTAAAGGCGAATCTCGGTTGAGGCATCTTTTTCAGGCCAGTCTCCAACAAGTGCCAATGCTTCCTTATGATTTGTCTAATTTTTGTTGACAGGTCATCAAAAGTGGTTACTACTGGGAGGCAGACATGATTGGTTCTTTTATTTCTTTCCAAGAGTGCCTCACGTGGAGTGTTCAACACTCTCTTGCATGCCCTTTTGATCACTTTGGTGGGGTAAGCTTTATTTGCAAGACGTTTGGCAAGACTCTCTGATTGTTCAACATACGCACTCATGTCCGTACAGTTCCTGTGGTATCTAAAAAACAGACCCACGGGGAGATTGTCCCGCAGTACCCTGGGGTGGAAAGATTGGTAGTGCAAGAGTGAGTTCCTATCAGTCAGTTTCTGATGGACAGTGGTGTGAAGTTTCTGGTCTTTAGCAGTAATATCCAGGTCCAGATAAACAGCTGAGTGTATGTTGATAGTCCATGTGAAGTGCAAACAACTATCAGCTTCATTCAACCAGCCAAGAAAGTTGTGTAACCTATCCTCAGGTCCTGTCCAAATGCATAGTACGTTGTCAATAAATCTCTTCGAAAGAGATATGCACCGTTGGAATGGGTTGGAGACGTGATGCATAAAGTTCTCCTCAAATGGACCGACGTAAATACACGCCAGACTGGGAGCAAAAGTTGCCCCCATAGAGGTCCCAGAGACCTGATAGTACAACTGATTCTGGTAGATGAAAAAATTCAGAGTGAGGGCCAATTCCACACATTTAAGGACAAAGGACGGTGGTGTGTCATAGAACCACTCGCGAGCCCCAAGTGCACGCGCTGCTGCCACCAGCGTGGCATCTTGGCGAATGGTGGTATAAAGGAATTCAATATCAATGGTGACCAGGAATTGGTTCGATACCTCTGGTATAGCGGTGAGTGGGGAGGTTTTAAGTCAAGGCCAGCCGCCTGATTTTTTTTAGATGCAGATGTGAAGCGCGGAGCCCCATTATATGCGTTATAAATAGCGGTTGAGTGGGAGGCCGAGTATTAACTAACTGAGATTCTGATGCACCGAGCACAGGTCCCGCCTGTCTTTATCTCTCGTCAATCTTTCCCCCTTTTTTCTATACATGATAAAAGATGTACTTGTAAAGAGGTTGTTTGAAGAGGGAAATGGAATATTCGGAACACAATTTAACAAATATGGGAAGTGTTGCTGGCATCAATACTTCATGATGGTGAAGAAATACTTGTATATATCCACAGGTACACTGCTGTTGGCTGCATTTTATCTTATGGGCGAAAAACTGTTAACCCCCCTAGTGAGTTGCTGGTAGGAGTCCACCTGGCAACCACTTGGTAATTATGGCATTCAGTATAGACATACTTCGAGATAAGCGTGATAATGTCGACACAGAATAACAACTTTTGTGTGTTTTTTGTCTCTGTCACCATCTTTCTTTTGTTTTGTTTGTCAACCACTACAGATTTTTTAGAAGCATCAGTGAGGTGGAGATGCGTCCCCGTGCCCAGATGAAATTGCCATAAAGTGTGCAGGCAATAAAACATGTCAGCTGTTTCAATTAAAATGTTCTAAACGTGCTGTTTCTTTTAATCTGAGTGTGGACACTGTTGAAAATAAAGTATTTGGAATAGTGGTCCACAACTCATTTTAATTTAGAAATTCATTTTTCTTCTTTTGCACATTGCGGGGTCTAGACTGGTGATGGATGATATTATCGTCTACACGTTATTTTCTTTCACCTTTTCACATAAACTTGAGATTTGGGCAAAACTTCCACTTCTTTTCCTTTCTTTTTCTGTCATGGAAGTTGCCGATGATGACAGAACGAGCAAACTGGTGAGTACCAACCAGTAGCTCCACGAATGGTGCTTACGTGAGGCACTTTCTGACTCTTCTGACTCTTTTTCTTTGGTGAATGTGAGATTATTTGGGGTTAGTTGACAAACTAAGGGGCATATTATCAAGGAACTATCGCTGAGTTACTGGCACTTTATCGCAGCCAAAGTCGCGATAAATACATCGCCCCATTCACAAGCTGGTGTTAACAGCCTATACCACCAGTTTAACTGCGATAGCAGCTGCAAAATACATCGCCACAGAAGACGACGGCAACAATCACTAATGAGATGCAGAGTAGGCGTTCCCGTGCAAAAAGCCGCGACAACACCACACCACAACATTCTCAACGACCAGCCACATCTGCGATGAGAACACAAAACATGCGATAAGGCGCGTTAACTGCAGGAAATTAACACCTGCTCTGACCTGGTGTAAAGTCGGATGACAACCGGCACCATCAAAGGGAGCACAGCCCAGAGCCACACATGAAGAACAACAGATGCCATGGTGCCACTCACCATGCATCCCTGAGCCCCGAGAGGGCAACAACACCCACCACAACCACCCCCAGGACCCCCCCCCCCCGGGCCCCACTACGGGCACCACCCCCCCGGACAAAGAAATGTCGCTCAATCACAACACCTAACACACATCTGTGGACAGAAAAAGGAGAGTCAGACATCCACATCATGAAATACAAATAATACGTTTATTACAGAACAAAACCAAAACAAGAATACTGAAGAGGCATGGAGGGTCTTCTCAGGACAATCTGCAAGTCATAGCCTGCAAAACAGAAATCTAGATAAGAAGGTGTGTCGTGCGCTCATAAAAGTACAGAGAGAGAGAACGAAAGAGAAAGAGAGGGGGAGAGAAACAGAGGGAGAGAGAGAGAGGGAGACAGAGAGAGGGAGAGAGAGAGGGAGAAAGAGAGAGAGAAAGAGAGAGAGAGAGAAAGAGAGAGAGAGAGGGAGAGAGAGAGAGGGAGAGAGAGAGAGAGGGAGAGAGAGAGAGAGAGAGGGAGAGAGAGAGAGAGAGAGGGAGAGAGTGCCAACACTGCGGACCCAAGCCTCACCGCTCACTGCTGCCACCGGTGTGTCTCCAACCACGTGCCGTTATACACTGCAGTCCCACAGGTCCCTCATCTGAAACAGTTTCCAGAGACATGAATGGCAGAGACCATACAGTTGCACACGCCATCATCGCTTGCCTGCCCCTGCGCACACAGGCTGCTGCACCCCCGCCCCTCCCACTGCCCAGTGGTGGTTGCCCGCCCCTGCGCAACCAGGCCCCACTGCTCACCTTCCGCCACCGGCGTGTCTCCAAGAGGGCCCACCACATGCCAGTGGGAGCTCCAAGCCCGGGGCCCGCGACCCTGGCACCCTCCACATCATGCAGCCAGGCACCGTGGGCCACCAGGTCACACACCTGTTTCTGGGTCTTGATTTCGCAATGGCAGATAACAATTCAGTGCACAGGGCATCATCACAGGCTGCACACCCGCTCAGTCCAATAGGTGCCACTAACTCTGTGAACCGCAAGGCGACGCCACGTGGTGGGAGGCACGCACTGCCCACTGGCTCAGGCCTACACTGCGGTCCAGCAGGGCTCACACTAAACCTTGCCAGTCCTGACCGCCAGGACAGCGCATCATCGCAGGCTGCACACCCACTTAGCACTTCAGGTGGCCCTATCTCAGTGCACCGAAAGACACGGTCTCATGGCGGTGTGCCTCTGCCTGCCGCAGTGTATCCAGTGCCACCAAGTCTGTGCACCGCTAGCCATGGACCCTTCATGATTGAGTCCCATGGTGCGGATGCCACATTGCAAATATCACTGGGCAATGTGAGGTGGCAGGGCCCTAGGCCCTCATGCATAAATGAGAACCACACGGAGACAGCCAGTCAGAGATTGGAAATGGCATCCAGCACTTGCGCCAGGGCCTTTTTATTGGCAGGGTCACATGTCCTGTGATGCCTGTGTTGGATGGGTGTGGTGTGGGTGTAAACATCCGTGAGGGAGTGGCTGTGGCATGCTGACAACTAGACCTGTGAGCAGCAGATCCCTACAGGGAAGACCTGGGACATGTAGCCTTGTCGTCGTCCCCTGTGAGCGTAAGTGGAGTGGGCTGTCCTTGCGTATGCCAGTCCAACATAAGGGTATGAACAATGACCCCGGGGCCCTGGGAGTGGTTCCATCCTGGGCCGGACAAGGAAGCGACTAATGGATGTGTCGCTGTCGGAGTGTCGGCGCCACACAGACCGCAATTGGCAATGTGTCACCCTCTGACCCAAGTCCCACAACATGCGCAACATAGACGTAAGGGGAGGTCACTGACCCTTCATTCATACCTACTTCCACACTTGAAAGATCATAGACATGACACATCTGTGTTAACATGAATGTTTATTGCACATTCAGTGGTGTGTTGCAGCTGGAGCAGTACAGGGCCATGCAGACCCCACTCTGCATCGTTGGCACGTGGAGGGGCAGCCAGAGTCCCTCAGGGAATTATGAGTACATCGGGGAAGGAAGAGTTCAGTCCGCAGTCTGATATCCGTGTCGTTGGTGGCCAAACAGATTATGGCAGTCCATGTTGTGGTCCAAGGTGAGTGTCGCAGAGTGCATTGGGGGACAGTGGCAGCTGATGATGCAGAGGGCAGAACCAAGCAGAAACAGGCCACATTTTTGGAGATGGATGCTACCGCTTCCTTCTCACCACCAAGGCGGATTCATCGGCATCTTCGTCCTCTGCTGTTGCATGTGCCTCACATGTGGGTGGTGGTGTTCTGTCTCCAGCACTGTGTGGCAGTGACACCCTAGGGGCCGGAGGTGGAATGTCTGCCGCACTGTGTGGCAGTGACACCCCAGGGGCCGGAGGTGGAATGTCTGCCAGACTGTGTGGCACTGACACATCAGGGGCCGGAGATGTGGATGGGGTGGTAGCAGCAGCATGCATCAGCGCCAGGCCTTGGATGGTCTTTATGTCATTGAGGGACCCAGCTACCTCTCGCTGGTGTGCAGCCGTGGCAGCCGCTCTTTCCGCCCGCGTCCGCTCCATATTCTCCATGAGCCTCCGCATGAGTCCCAACTCCCGGGCGAGTTCGCTGGTGGCACTCTGACTAGTCGGTCGTTCTTGTCTCTGAGTCAGGACTCTGGCAATGTCAGCCATGGTTCGTTGGAGTGCATGTAGCGGACTGTGGGTGTCTGTTATTTTCCCGCGATGGACTGCGATGTGAAGAGTTGCGTTAAGCTACTTTTGCGGTAGTTATCACACGTTCTTGAGAATATCCCCCTAAAACTCTTGTAGAAAAGAACACTTGGAGGTGGGCATGACCAATAAATGTGCGTGGCTCTACCTAGGAGTATTTAATACCCATCTGATATAAACCAATAGAGTTATAGTGGTCTATGTAACCAGGTCACTTGTGTATGGATTTTGTGAGTAGAGGGCTACCTGGCTATATTCTCTCTGTTGCTCCAAGTTTCTTGTTAAATAAAATATCCCAAACAGGTGTAAGCCAATCATACCAAGTTTAAAGGAGGGAGCAAAAGCCCATTAGCACTGATTAGCAGTGGTAAAATCCTAAGAGTCCTAAAGTCAACAAAAATAATTCAAAAAAATATAAGAGGAAGGCAAAAAGTTTGGGTTAACCCTGCAAAAAGGGCCAGGTCCAACAGGTGGACAGGAGATTCACGTTGGCGATCCCCCATGGGTAGTCAATGCTGCTGTGCGAAGATATGGGCTGGCGGCATCACGCGCTGATTTTCAGTGCGAGCAGTTCAGTGCCAACTGTCCATTCACAGTTGTGAAGAGTCCAAAAGCTTGAATTCATGATCGCAAGAGCCTATCCAACGGTCTAGGACCTGCGAGGCACCACTTGGGGGTCAGGAACTTGCTGAAGATGGGAATGTTTAGGGAGCCTTTTATGTCCCTAAGGCTCAGATCAGGAGGCCAGCAGACTAGCCATTTGAGTCACTCTGGGATCCTGGGTTCAAGATGGCTTTCAGGTTCACCTCTTTTTCCCCAGGCAAAAGAGCAGCAGGTCAGCACTGCAGGGCAGGAGTTCCTTCAGAGCAGAAGCCCAGCAGAGTGCAGTCCCTGTAGCAGCACAGCAGTCCTTCTTCCTGGCGGAGTATCCACAGGTCCAGAAGAGTACTGAAGTGGTGGTGTCTGAGGTCCTTCTTTTTTACCCTAGTGCCCTGGTTTTGGAAAATGGGAGAAGCTTCTAGACAGTGGCTTTGAAGCGCTTGGAAATCCCATACTCCCTACCCTGGCTTAAAGCTGACTGATGTGACAATCCAGGGTCATTATGCCCTTTGTGTGAAGGCAGAGCACAGGCTATTCAGTTGGAAGTGGGGCTGTGCTCATCTCCGCCCCTATCCTGACAGTAGATGGCCCACTCAGGCACATCTAATCAATCTATTGTGGGACTGCCTGGGAGGAATTCACAAAGTCTAACTGTCAGCTACACCCAGTCATATGACCCAAGGCAGGCTGCAGGCATAAAGTGATAAGGGCAGGAACATGCCACTTTTATAAAAGTGGCATTTTCAAAATTGTGATCATAAATCCGACTTCATCACTAAATAGGGTTTTCACCCCAATTCCAGAGACACTAAACATGATCTAAATATCTATTCCCATTTGGAAATTACACTCATAAAATGTAATAAGGCAACTCCAATGTTACCCTATGGGAGAGATAGGCCTTGCAGCAGTGAAAAACTCGGTTGTCAATAAGCAATAAACAAGTTAAAAAATTGGCAATAATATTGAACTAAACATTTCAGATATTTTTAAAGGTGCAAGCAGTGAGGTAACTTATCCTTCTTTTGGTATGAATGAGCTAGCCACAAATTGTAGTGGTAGAAGGGTTAAAGGTAGAAGTATAAAATATTACAAATGCCAAAATATGCATGTGTACGGGTCAGTCAGTGGTATAAAATAGGAAAGGATAGATTAGGAAACATCCACTTATACAGATGGCAAGTGGATGGGGTGGATAGATTTAATATAAATAAAAATAACTTAAAAAATGTATTCATGTATACAGCTGCAGCTCAAATAGAGGTTCCAGGGCAAGGATGGGAAAGAGTGGAAGTAAAAAATATACATGTAAGAGGACGTTGAAGCTGCTTTCTTCACAAATCTCTATGGGGCAGGAAGATTTTACTCAGTGTCGGTCCCGTGTGCATCATTGTCAAGACAAAAAAATAAATATGTTAGAAATGAAACAAAAATGTGATTTGCACTACTTATTGAATGGTGGTATCAGGTTAAAAAAATGCTAAACTACTCTGAAATTGGTTGACAAAAAGTAGTAGTCCATGGACTCCAAGGAAGCCTAAAAAACTGAATGCAAGTTGCAAAATTTAATATTGAGGCGTTGTCATCATGACTGTTCTCAACTGACCCTCGTTTAGTACTTAGGTTCTCATTCTAATATCAGCCAAAAAGTGACTTTTTGGTTCCTGTTTGACAGCAGCCACTATAAAATATTGTTCTTGTCTAATGAATACAAATCTGGAACCGCATTTCAATGTAAGAGGACCCTGATCATAAGGTGCTTTGTTTCTCTTCTCGGTCGAGATAGCACATTTGCACTGTGCAAATGGAGTGAAGCAAAAAAGGGTAAATTAAATAAAAAAAATAGAAAACACTTTAGCCCCTATCAGAGGAAAGTATTTTTCCTAGTGCTGTGCTTCTTTGGAGATCGTAATCAATGTGGGCTACTGCAAGTGGAGTGTTAAGTTACTAAATAGCAGGACTTGATGGTACACTATACTTTAAAATGCCGATAAAACATGTTGTGGGTGATATTTGTGCAATGCTAAGGATCAGTAAGACAAAATAAGGTGCCCCAGCATCAGGGAGTATAGCATAAGACATTGCTATGAGCCTTGAAATAGTAGGAGGATGGTTGATTTTCCATAAAAGTTCTAAAGGGGCATTAAGGCCAGGTTCTGGAAGGAACAAGGTTGGCCATAACTCCCCTATTCCAGGGCAAATGTGAGCTGCTCTGCCCTGTAGGCTCAATGAGAATCTTTGATGGCTGAAGCCTGCTTTCAGAGAGGCTGACTTAGGCCTTGTCTAGAACAGGAAAGGACTCCTGTCTTGGCTATTGCTGTCTTCATCAAATCCCCCCTGCTAGACATGAGAGTTGAGTTAATTGGTGTGGAGGAAAGGTGGATGATTTTGAAGAGCCAGAATGAGTAAATCAGAATGAATGTTACCTTGTGGAGACATATACCTGTATCTTTGAAAGGATCACGATCAGAGAAGAGCTGGGCTAAGAGTGGAAAACTGACCCTGTTGCGCTGTTATCCCAGCTGATTTGAAGCAGGAAAAGCCTCCTTTTCACCTCACTGTCGCTTTTTTAACTGAAGATCTCACTTCTAATAGTAAAAGTGGAAACTGTCAAGGGGAAAATTGTAACATGGCAGGTAGATGCCTCCTAATGAAAATCAGGAAAAAAGCAGTGGCCTCTGAGATATAAAACAGTACTGGGTTTGCATGTTTGGGAAAAGAATGGAAGTGCAGCCCTGGGCGGGCTGTTTCACTTTTGCTTATTCGGGGCATCAACCTTGCAAGTGCTTTGTGTCTAACCCTCACATGCACAGGCTGCCACTCTGGCTAGGGTCTTAGCCGTGACCAGATTCAGACTTGCCCAGCTGGTGCTCATCTACTTTTGGGAGCCTTCAAGGGCTTGTGAGCAGCTTGGGATGTGAAGTCCTGCTTCGATAAATGGTTACTGCTCTAATCACCAACTTCTTTACCTGTAATACAAACATAACTCCACTCCTCTTCCAGCTCGAATGGTGCTATGTAGCTGTGTATGAAATTGCATTACTGGTTGAGAGGGTGAAACCCTACTCAAGCAGCAACCACAATTCTTTTTTAGGGTAAAGTCACAAGCAAGCCCCAAATTGACCTGTGCTTGACCCCCTGGTAGCTTGGCACAATAGCAGTCAGGCTTAACTTAGCGGCAAAGTGTAAAGTATGCATGCAGCACTTCAAACAGTAATAAAGTGACAAAACAAACAAACTCCAAACAATTTAGAAAAAAGGAGTAAAATCTAATAAATAATTTGAGACCAAAATGACAAAAATCCATTCAGTAGAAATGCAGATCTGTAACTTTAGACATTTAATTGAAAATTATAACAACAAGAACAAAGAGACACCTGGTTGCACCAGACCGGGAAAAAGTCACAAGTTCAGGCCAACTGTGATGGAAGTCGGGCGATATAAGGACCCAGTTAGGCCTGTTAAACAAGAGTTCCTTTGATCCTTGTTGCGGAGCATTGCGAGGTACCGCATTGAGGATGTGTCGCACAACGAGGCAATGTGAGGTCCTGGTGCCTTGATACCTTAACGGGTGAGTAGTGCGCTCTACAAAACCCTGATTGATTAGTGAGGAGATGCATCATGCAGTATCACTTCCGAGGAGCTGTGAGGCTGTGTTGCGAGGTCCTGCATCATCGTCGAGCAGGCTGTCTACTTGGTAGTTGGGATGTGAAGGCATGCATCGAGGATGCGCCGCACACCGCCTAGTTCCAAAGAAGCTGTGAGTCTTGCGATGCAGAGTCCTGTGATGTCTTCGAGAATGCCGTCAACAAGGGGCTTGCAATGCAAAGGCTTACATCAAGGATGAATCGCGCAGCAATTCCAATGAGGCTGCGAGTGGCGATGTAGAGTCTTGAGTCAGGGGTGCATTGCACAGCAGTTCCGATTCTGAGTTCTGAGAGGTGATGTGTTGCACACCCACTCCGATGCGAAGGTCCTGGAGGTGATGTGTCACACTGCGTTGGTTCTGCTGGGACTACAGCTGGGCTGGCAGAGCACCATCAGGCCCAATTCCACGTGTCCAGGACTGGGGTGGCACTAGTTGGGAGGATTGGACTCACAGCTGGCAGAGTCCAGGTACTGTGTAAAAGATGAAGGAAACCTGTTCTGTTCCTGAGGCTTCTGATCAGGAGGCCAGCCAACTAGCCCTTAAAGTCACTCTGGTGATCCTGGTCTCAAGAAGCAGGCCCAGTCCTTTACTCAGGCAACAGGGTAGCAGACAGCAGGGCAGCAGAGTGATAGTCGTTCTTGCAGAGCAGCACAGCAGTCCTTCTTCTGAGTTTCCCACAGGTCCAGGTGTGTACTGAAGAGTTAGGTCTAAGGGTCCAATAAATATTTATACCTGATGCCCACTTTGAAGTAGGAGAAGGTTCTGGAGGGTTCCACCCCCCCCCCCCACCTGGGGTGTCAGACATCCCCTTCCTCCCTGGCCCTAGCTTGTCTTGGGTCACAAAAGACCAGTGTCAAACCTTTTGTGTGAGTGCTCAGGCAGAGTCTTTGTGATGTGCAAGTGTGGTAGGTGACAGCTCCTCCCCCTCATCAACTCAGAGTAGCCCATCCTGCCAACACCTATCTTCCCCTATCTGGGAGCAATACACAAATACCAACTGCCAGCTACAACTATTCACCCAGGGACAGGCTGAAGGCACCAAACGGCTAGGACAAGAAAATGCCAACTTTCTAAAAGTGCAAAAAAAAGAGATGATATACGGAATGCTGAACAAATCAAACATTCACCCCCAGTCACAGATTTGGGTTAAATCAATCTTTTTTTCGCATGCCACGCCATTCCAGTTTAGAACCAGCTGTATGCATATCAGTCTTGACCCTGTTCCTCGTGGGAACAGTCCAGCCCGAATTGCCAAGCCAGGTCCTCCCTGGACCAGAAACAAGCATCCTGGGACCAGTTTTGGGGCATCACCCCTCATTAGCCAGGCTAGCTTGAATCTGCTTGTGTAGCAAGCACAGGACCCACATCTGGGCATACCCCTCCCACTAAGGGTGACAAAAAGAACAGATGATAGACGGAATGCTGAACAAATCAAACATTCACCCCCAGTTACATATCTGGGTTACATCCATTGTTTTTTTGCATGCCACGCCATTTAATTTAGACCCAGCCATATGCAAATCAGCATTGGCCCTGCTTCCCATGGGAACACTCCAGCCTGAACTGCTTGGCGAGGTCTTCCCTGGACCAGAAACAAGAATCCAGGGAATCTGGTTGTGTAGAGAGCAAGGGACCCACGTCTGGACATACCCTTCCCACTAAGGGCGACAAATGCAGTTCGGGTTGGACTGTTCCCATGAGGAGCAGCTTCAAGACTGATTTGCATATGGCTGGGTCTAAACTGGAGTGGCATAGTGAGCAAAAGAAAAATGGATTTAACCCATATCTCTTGACTGGGGGTGAATGTTTGATTTGATTGGCATCCCGGCCATCATTTTTGTGTCTTTAACTTTCTAAAAGTGGCATTTTCAGAATTCCGACTTAAAATCCGATGTTACCATTAATGTGAGCTTTTAATTACAATTCTTTAGACACTAACCTCGACATTCCTAACTGCTCCCAATTGAAACTTCTCACTTATTAATTGTAATAAGTTAACCCAATGTTATCCTAAGGGAGAAGTAGGCCTCACGGTAGTGAAAAATTAATCTAAGTGTTTTTTACTACCAGGACATGTAAAACTTAAAAGTACATGTCCAGCTTTTTTCAATTAATTGCACCCTGCTCTCTCCGCTGTTTAGGGTCTACCCTAGGAGTGATCTGTATGTATTAAAAAAGGGGGTTTGGGCCTAGCAAAAGGTTTACCTTGCCAGGCTGAAATAGCAGTTTAAAATGCACACAGAAGCTGTAATGGGAATCGCAGGCCTGTGATATGTCTAAAGAGCCACTTAGGTGGGCGGTACAACCCATGCTGCAGGCCCACTAGTAGCATTTTATTTACAGGACCTGGGCACATGTAGTATCACCTTACTAGGGACTTGACAATTGGGTATAAGCCAATTCTACCATATTTTATGACAGAGCCCAAGCACTTTATCACTGGTTAGCAGTGGTAAAGTGTAGAGAGTGTTAAAGCTAGCCAAACCAAAGTCAGCAAAACAGGAGGCTGGAAGAAAAAATGTTGGGGTAAAATCATGTCACGGATGTCAGGTCCTACAAACTGTCTATATGTTTTAGTCACATACAACCCCATTCACTTCCCAAATGAGATACTCTATGCCCTGATTAATTAAAAGTGTCTCAAAGATTGTTTGCTGTGCATTCTTTGGATTGCTCTAGCTCACTGTATATACTCTTGTTACATTAAATTTACATTGAAGACCCCAGTCGATGTGCAACTCTATCTGTCATACTTCTTCCGACCACCACACAATTAAGCGCTGCCACCCAAGACAAGATAAGAGCATCTCTCTGTTGCCTCGCGCACAGCACTAAAACGCATCTAACATAGGCTCACAGCAATACACAACACTTTGTCAGCCAAAGATTCTGAAAGATGTAGCTTTCTGCCTGTGTGCACTTCAATGCCCCTCTTAGGGGTTAGTAAGTGCTATATAAATGCTACAGTGCAATACTGTATCATGGTACTCATCCCCACTGCTCAGATTTAGATCCCCTGCAGGTTCTTAACCCTTTTTTCGTCCCTGCCCATTTCCCACCTTGTTACAGCCCCCACCTAGCAGTGCTGTGATGATGTATTTATTTTCCACCCACTCCCCAACACCTTCTGTCAGCTTCCCATCTATCACATTATTGTACTTGATCCTTGAAATTAAGTTTGAGACTCCAGGAATGTTCTCATGCACCACCCAATTTGGAGCAATATCATGTTCATCTGGTCTAACCTCAGCAACGGGTGATGGGACATGAGTGTCAGTGCTGCAGACAGAGGCACCAGCAGCTGCTGCTGAGCCTGGGATCAGAGGCAAGGCACTGACACTGGCAAAGGAGAAAGGTAGCATGAGTGACAGGCATATGAAGTGAATGATGCACAAGGTGAGGGATTTTAGAGTGAGGATATCTGGAGTTGCAAACAGTGGTTGGACCTAGAGATCAGCAATCCTGAAATTAGTACAAGAGGAAAGATAGCTTAAGGAAGCGCTGGGTGCAAAGTGGTCAAGGAGTGGAAGTATTGCCCAACAATGCAAGCAATAGTGGGTCAAGAAGATCAGTCGATGGAAAAGGGTACTGGATATTAGTGGGCCACATCGGGTAAAGACCTGGATACTTTCCTTGGAGTTTGCAGCCCCAGTAGTTACTGACACAAACAGGAGAAATGTGTTGAGGCAAAGAGATGTGAGGTATACTCAAAAAGTAGGCAATAGGCATGTGTGTTCAGAGGAAGCTCTAGGGGGTGAGTGCTTTAGGTAGGAACTCTGGTAGTTAGGGGTGTAAGCAAGTTAATTACCTCTTGGTTAGTATAGATGGAGTAGAATTTAGAGGCAGGACTGAAGAAAACTAAGGCTGCAAGAGGAGAAGTCATGCTCCTTCAATATAACTTCTCCACATCCAGGCAGTCATGTCTTCTATGACTTTTAAAATTGGGCACAAGATGTGGTCACTCCTGCAGATCGCATTTTGATAGCATATTTATGCACAATTTGGAGTACTATAGCTATAATTAGGAGATAATAAAGCATGATGCCTAGATGGTCCTCATAATGATGGTGCATTGGATGCCTTCTCTGTGTCAAGACATCTGTCATCTGGTATTAATGACCCAGACCTCTCACAGCTGTAATGCCAGAGAAAGAACTATGTATGTTTCCAGTGCATGAAATGTTCAGTTAGAGGCTGTTCTACAACCCCCTAATTTGGGGTGCAGTCCTCTATGGTTACTTAAAATTACAGAGCAATTTAGTAAAACGTGTAAGGGTGATTTTATGAAAACATTTGAAAAGTGGGTGTCGTGAATCCCATATCAGTCCCATAATGCAGAGACCTCATTTACCAGCGCCTGGATAGCCTTGTGGTGACAGGCAGTGCTACAAATTCATCTTACATTACTTTACATTACCTCCCACAGGGGCCAATTAATGAGCTCCCTCTTACCTTCCTAGGTCCAGAGATGTTTTAAGGCATGAAGAAAGTGGGCTCTGGCCCAGGGCTCCAGCCTTTCAGTGGAGCCACCTGATAGAGCCTACTCTGTTCTGCAGAGTGTCTTTCCCTGCTGTCCTTGAATAATTATTTTCAACAGATTGTTTTAAATGTTGTTTTCATTTAAATAATTTTTATGTGGGGGATGTATGAAAGTCTATTAGACATTTTGCAGAAAAATGTTGTGTTTATGTTTTATGCAACATCTATAAAAAAGTTTCTTTTAGATCAAAAATTGATCTCACATATAAGAAATGAGAGGGTGCCTCAGAGAATATTTGCAGTAATATTCGTGATCTGCTTCTGTGTTACAATATTGTCATTATCCCTGAATATTAGATGTACACACATTTAGGGGGATATTCACAAGGACTTATCTCCGAGTTATCGCCAACTTAACGCAACAAAAGTGGTGACAGATTTAACACCCCATTCACAAGCGGTTGCAAACTGCAGGCAACGCAAGTATTCCCGCGATAACCACCTCAACATTTACACCCACGGGTGACACCACCAACTGACCCTAATGAGATGCAGAATAGGCGTTCCCATGCAAAAACACACGAAAACACCACAACACCACTTTCACAACGAACTGCCAGATCTGCGATGCGAACCAAAAACAGGCGATAAGCCGCGGTAGCAGCAGGGATTTAACACCTGCCTTCTGCTGGTGTTAAGCAGGATGACTACCTGCAGCACGAAAGGGAGCCCAGCACAGAGCCACATCAGAAGACCCACAGATGCCATGGAGCCAATGATCATGCAGCTCGGAGACCCAAGGGGGCCACAACACCCACCGCCCCACTCCCAGGGCCCCCCTGACAAACACATACCGTGCACAACACAAGAGCCACAAAAAGCGCATGACGTCGCACAATGACAAACAGAAACACACATGTTCAGACAGAAGAACGAGAAACAGTCACTCATCATTGAAGTAACAACCAAAAACTTTATTGAATACAACACAAAACATCAATGTGGAAGACTCCTGTCTGGCCCGTCCGGGACAATCCTGATGTCACAGCCTGGAAAATAAAGCACAAAATCAGAACGTGTGTCATGCGCACATCAAAGGAGCGAGACACAGAGATAGAGAGAAGGAAAGAAAGGCAGAGAGAGAAAGAGAGAGAGAAAGAAAGAAAGGGAGAGGGAGAAGGAGAAGGAGAAGGAGAGAGAGAAAGGAAGAGAGGGAGAGAGAGAGAGAAGGAAAGGAATGCAGGGAGCGACAGAGAGAGAGAAAGAAAGAAAGGGAGAGGGAGAAGGAGAGAGAGAAAGGAAGAGAGGGAGAGTGAGAGAGAAGGAAAGGAAGGGAGAGTGAGAGTGAGAGTGAAATGAAGAGAGAGAAAGAGAGAGAGAGAGAGAGAAGGAAGGACACTGCCGCCCCGCGCACCCAGGCACCACTGCTCACCTGCTGCCACCGGTGTGTCTCCAAACAAGTGCCGGGATACACTGCAAGCCACCAGGTCTGCAACCTGTAACCGAGGCAAGAGTCAATCATGTCAGAGTCCATCCCACTGCACACGGCAACAAAGCTTGTCTGCCCCTGCGCACACATGCAGCCGCACCCTACCCCCTCCCTCCAGCCAGTGCTGGCTGTCCGCCCTTGCGCACCCAGGCCCCAATGCTCACCTTTCGCCGACGGTGTGTCCACCAGTGGGCACACCACGTGCCCGTGCAATCTCCAGGCCCCGGCCCCGCCACCATGGCATGCTCCACATCATGCGGACCCGCACCGCGGCCCAGCAGGTCCCACACATCATGCTGAGTCCTGAGGCATCAATGGCAGAGACCACATCACTGCACACGTCATCATCGCAGGCTGCACACCCGCTCAGCAATTTCGGTGCCACTAACCCTGTGCAACCCCAGTCAGCGCCTCGTGGTGGTAGGCCCGTGACGGCCAATAGGCTTTGGGTGCCACTAACCCTGTGCAACCCCAGTCAGCGCCACGTGGTGGTAGGCCCGTGACGGCCGCAAGGCCTCGGGTGCCACTAACCCTGTGCAACCCCAGTCAGCGCCACATGGTGGTAGGCCTGTGACAGCCGCAAGGCTTCCGGTGCCACCAACCCTGTGCGCAAGAACTCATGGGCCCTTCATGATTGAGCCCCGTGGAACGTCCATCATCCAGTCACCTCCGGCAGTGGGGAATGTGACGTTGCCGGCCCCTCATATACTCGGAGTCACATGGCCTGTGACGCCTGCGCCGGATGGGTGTGGTGTGTGTGCAAACCTGCCTTCAGGGAGAGGCCGCGACATGCTGACAACTAGACCAGCGACCTGCAGACCACTAGCGTGTAAACCTGTGACATGTGGTTATGTGGCCCCCCCTCGGAGCGTAAGCGGAGTGGTCTGTCCTGGCGTACGCCGGACCAGCGCAGGGCTTGCAACAACGACTCGGGGGCTGTGGGCGTGGTGCAGTCCATGTCCGGGCAAGGAAGTGACTAATGCATGTGTCCCCGTTGTGGTGTCTACGGCACCCGCAACGCAATCGGCAACGTAGCACACTGTGACTGGAATACCACTAGATGAGCATCATTGACGTCAGGGGGAATCACTGACCCTACATTCATCCACACATTCATACTTGAATGATGAAAGACATGACACAGCAGTGCGTTCCTGAATGTTTATTGCACATCCAGTGGAGTTCAGCAGCTGGCGCAGTACAGGGCCATGCCAACCCCACTTCACAATATGGGCTCGTGGAGGGACAGCCAGAGTCCATCGGGGAATGACAAGGACAGAGGATGAGGAAGAGTACAGTCCGCAGTCTGGTCGCCGTGTCATTGGTCACCAAACAGGATATGGAAGTCCATGTCGCGGTCCAAGGTGAGTGCCGCAGAGTGTATTGGGGGTCAGTGGGAGGTCATGGGGACATGTGCGGCACCAAGGAGCTACAGGCCAGGTGGCGGAGATGAATGCTAGTGCCTCCTTCTGATCCCAAATCCAGCCACGTCCTCGTCCTTGGATGTGCGCTCTGCCCCACCTGTGGGTGGTGCAGTTCCGGCTGTGGCACTGTGTGCCACTGACACATCAGGGGCCGGAGGTGGATTGTCGGCCGCACTGTGTGGCAGTGACACAGCAGGTGCTGGAGGTGGAATGTCTGCCGCACTGTGGGGAACGGGCACACCAGGGAGCGGAGATGTGGATGGTGTAGGGGCAGCAGCATTCATCCGCGCCACGCCTTGTGGCAGCACTGCCATGATGAGGACATGCAGGGCATGGTAGTTCCCAGCTACATTTCACTGATGTGCAGCGGTGGCTGCCATCCTTTCCGCCTCCATCTGCACCATGTCCTCCATGAGCCTCCGCATGTGTGCCATCTCACGGCTGAGATCGCTGGAGCCACTCTGAGCGGACAGGTGTTCTTGTCTCCGAGTCATGACTCCAGCGATGTCAGCCAGGGCTCGTTGGAGACCATGGAGCGGCGTGTGGGTGTCCATTAGGGACTGGAGGTGGTCCCTGATGGGACTCAGACACCCATGGATGGCGTCCAGTTTGGTAGCCATGAGGTCGAATCCCACCCGCACCTGCTCAGCAATCTCCCTCTGGACCTCCAACACACGGCGTTGGAAGGTCATGTGTTGTTCAGGGGGTCTTGGGAGACAGCTGGGGTTGTGGGTGCCTCCTGCTGGGTGGTTTGTGGAGTGGGTGGGGTCTCCTCGATGCAGCTGGGCTGCCCTGGTCCTGGAGGTGATTTGCGGATGAGTTCCATGATGTCTTGGAGGGGACTGCTCCGCAGGTGGCGTTGAGGGTGCCCCTGCAATGTGAAGGGGAGATGTTGTGTTACAATGTGTCCTCATGTATGTGGCCACATGGTACATGTTGACATTCAGACAGCATGGCAATGTACATTGTGACAGTGTGTAGATCAGGGCCATGATCCAGAGTCATTGTGGGTGTGCACTGTTCTCTGCTTGATTGTGCATGTGTGCCATTGTGGCCATCTCCCCCGTCCCCCAGTACCTGGTGGTTACTCACCCTGTTGCTGTGGTGTTGTGTCATGTCGAGCAGTGTCCGGTCCCCGACTCCTGCCATGGTCTCCACACTGAAGACTGTCGACACCAGCTCCTCCATGTCATCCAGCTCCAGCTGTGGCGCTGGGCTCCCACCTCCAGTCTGCATTGCTGCCTTCTGGTTGCCTGGGAGTTTCTCATTCGTCTTGCGCTTGATGTCAATCCATCGCCTCTTGACCTCGTCCATTGACCTCTTGTGCTCTCTGACGGCATTCACCTTGTCCACGATGGCCCGCCATAATCCATTTTTGGTGCCCAATGACACATTAGAGGCGATGAACAGTTGTTGATGGTGTTCTATCACCTCCGTGACCAGGATCCGATTCTCCTGCGGACTAAACTTCGTCTTCCTCTTCTTCTTGTCCTTGCCCTTCCCTGTCACCGTGGTCCCTGGCTGGCCGTCCGGGGTACTTGTGGGGTTGCGCTCATCCTCTCTGCCTGCTCCGGCTGCCTCCATGGTGCTTCGGTGTTGGTCATTTTGTGTTTGTGTGTTTTTTCTCCTTTTGTAGTGATTTTCCCACCTGCCGTGTGTGTATGGCAGGCCTGGCACTGCTTATCGCTGATTTCCTCATCGCGAATGGGCTCATCGCACGTTTTTTGGTGTTGGGGTTTGTGTTTTTATCTCCGTTGAGGTGGTTGTATCGCGGACATTGTCCGCGGTTTCAGGAGACTATCGCATGGTACCGCCGTGTTGTGAATTCCACGTTAACACAGGGTTATTTTCCCGCGATGGACTGCGATGTGTAAAGTTGCGTTAACATTTTTTGGAGATGTTTAGCGCACGTTCTTGTGAATATACCCCTTAGAGTTTGGACAATTGTGCCTGGGCACTGTCATTGACCTGTCCAATGAGGGATGAAAGAGTGGAAATTGTATTATAAATTCAAAGTTATTCAGAACAGGGGCCCCCAAACTATGTATGGCCCAGGGCCCCCAAAATCCTTAAGATGTCCCTGTAGGAAACTCTATCCCCGGATTACCAATACCAGAGGATGTGTAAATGTGGGGTAGGGGAGTTAACAAAGATTACAAGTGGAAACCTGACAATCCACTTACAGACGCGAAATGAATGGGGAAATCGTTAATACAAGTATCAATTCCCCTAGTAATTGCTCTTTTTGTCCTTGTATTTCACCCAGTCCTTACTTACAAAGTTTCAGTGGATCATATAATCCCAATTCGCAGTAGCCTCCGTTACTAGCTGAATCGGTAGTATCAGCAACCTCATAATAACGCCATTCATATTTATTTTGTACATTAATAAATGCAACATCACTTGGTAATTAATCTGACGATTTTAATCATATTATATATTGCAGTGATCATTACTTAATAACTTAATTGGTAAATATTTATTAAAAATTAGCAGAGTGCAATATGAAATAAGCTAATTTAGCTTGCATGACTACGTCGCTGTCAGTAGAATAAGAGTACCCGTTTGGCTGCATTAGCGCATGACTCAGCAGAAACTGAACAATGGAGCAATTAGATTGCAAAAATTGAAAATAAGTCTGAATTGTGCCCTGTACATTGAGAGCGATTTTACTTTCAAGGTATAGTTACAGATAAAGGTTATTTTGTGAGGTAGGTAACATTGTTTTAGTGATTTTGGATTTGCTACAGACACTGCGAAAGAAAAGTGCATCAATCAACCCAAAATTAAGGTCTGAATGCTTCAAACCTTTAATTCAACGAAAATGTAAGCCAATTGCCAGCTCTATGCGTCACCCGTTTCACTGTCTCAATTTTTTAAAAATGGCCACTCCAGAGCAATATTTATTATCTGTAATGGTATATTGCCTAGTTTTTATTCTGTTTGCGCTATATCAAAGCACAGAGTGATTGGAGTGAAATCCAATTACATTAAACATAAAATGGACTGTAGAGAACACGAGTTTCATGAGCCTCAAACTGCAATCTGTGAACTCTGCATAGTTATTATGAAGATGGGCAACTGATAGAAGAGCTTTGCAGGCCGTAGAAGCCTCCAGGGTCGCGGCAAAGGTCTTGGAGCTGTGGGAACAGCGCCCAGGTGGATGTTCCCCACCGTGTGACTACTGGGCCCGGAATCCCGCAGAGTGAGGTATCATAGATTGCCATCCAGCTTCGCAGGAGCCTTTCTCATTGCCAGGAGCACCCAGGAGCCAGTGGCATAGCTAGACTTTTGGGTGCCCATGGCGGTCCCTTTGTTTGCCGCCCCGCAGCGGCCGCATTAAAGAGCAGAGGGGGGTGCTGGCGATTGCCGCCCGTAACGGCCACATTGAAGAGCGGGGGTGGCGACTGCCGCCCAGAAACGTCAGGTAAGAACAGGGGAAGGCCGCCGCCCCCAAACTCATGCCGCCTGGGACAGACCCCCCCCCTCCTTGCTACGCCACTTCCAGGAGCGCCCACCTCAGTCACAGGAGGGGCGCGGCTGGGACAGAGCGGACAGCGCAGCTGAGGTGCGGCCCTCACTATGACCAATTATAATCACACTGCTAGCCCCGGCTGAGAAAGCATTGTTGCCTACATTGGGGGCCAGTGAGGGGTCACAGACCAAAGGGCTGCCGATAACATGAGGACAGAGAGAGGGCGAGCTGCTAGGGCATCAAGGTTTCCCCGGCCCAAAAGGTGGAACAGGAACATCAGATTCCGTAGCTGGACCACATTCTGCACCTCTCATGCAGTCTCAGGGACCTGGGCCTGGCTGCATCTCTTCTGCCCTGCCCCACAAGGCCCCGAAGACCGGCCTGGATGGGGCCCTTGCCGGGGGTATTGAGAAAGGGCGCTTGTCCAGCAAGCGCCTCTCCCCCATGGGCAGACTTCCCCCATGGAGGCCAGCCCCTGCTTCCATAGGGGCAATACCGCAAAGGAAAACCCTGCAGCACGCTTGCTGGCCTGCATTGGGACATACAATTGCAGGATTGCCCTCTACAACTCACCTTCCCTGGTTCCATCTTGACACCTGGGGCTCTGCATGCCCACCCCACGTACGGACTTGCTGCAGTGCGATAGGTGATCCGAGCGGGGCACCTACACTGGACGGTGAAGAGCAGTGCCAGGACCATACACCCACTTCTACTCCCCTGACATCTCCTCAACCATCTGGCCTGCGGTGGAGCAGGGCACAGTGCTCCTTGGACACCCTGGGGGGGTGAGTGGTGGCCGCCTGCTGCTTCAGGGGTTCAAGGGAGGGGACCTGTTCGCATTTGGCCTGAGCCGTAGTGCAGACAACTGGCCATCCTGATGAGACCCATTACCCTTCCTCCCTCCTTGTTGGAGTCCCCCTATAATCTGAGACCACATTAGGCTGCCCCCTCTCCTGGAATGCCCCTGGTCCCTCATCAATCCATTTGGACTTCCTGGCTGCCCCCTGCCTTTCACTTATTCCTGGCCTGACCTGGCTTGTCCTGCCTTCACCTACGATCCCTACCCCCAGGGACTAGGTGCATCTCCTCCACCTCCCCCTGCCTCAGAGGACTGGAACTGGGATCACCAGGGTAGCCTCATGGTAGCCCAGAATCATGGCCATTCTACCTGGTGCAGACTTGGATGGGACTGTGGTGCGCCCCAGAGCCCTGGATCTCTGAGGCCACTGCTGAGGATGACAAATGGCTGGTGCTCTCTGCCCCGAATGGAAGTAACCCCTCCTGGGCTTGAGGCACACTGTGCTCAGGGCTCTGGGCCACGGCTAACCCCCGTTTCCTCCTGGTCACAGTATGGGCTGTCTACCCATCAACTGAGGTTCCTGTCAGCTCAACTGGTGGGCCAAGTCCTTCTCCTCTCACCCACTTGTGCAGGGATGCCATCCGTTAAGTCAACCCACTAGTTACTTTTCTCTTAGTTTGTCTCACAGCCCGCCCTGTGGCTACGCCCCCTGTGGCATCTGCTGCTGTGGCCACCACTGCTTCATCTTTCCTTCCTCTGAACCCCACAATGGATCGCATCCTCCAGGAGATCACTGTAGTGGGCCACCGCCTGGATGGTCTGGACGCCAAGATGTCAGACCTCACTACAAAATCAAAGTCTATCTCGACTGACATAGTGGCCTTCACCAACAGGAAGGAAGAGGTGGAGCATGGCCTATCGATGGTGGAGAAGCATTTCAATCACCTCCTGTCTGAGACTCAGAGCTATGGCACTTGCACAATAGACTCACTGACCTAGAGGACCAGAGCCGCAGGGACAATCTCCACTTTTTTGGCTTCTTGGAGCGCACCGAGGGTTCTGACATTTGGGGCTTCCTTAGAGACCTCCTCCTTAACCTCATGGGGCTGACTTTCTCCCCTCCCTTGGAGATACAGAGAGCTCACCACCTCGGTCCACTCCGCTCGGTGATGTCAGGGAGGGCGCGCCCCCTCATCACCTGCTTTCTCCAACATGTACAGGTTAGACAGTTCCTAACTGCAGCCTTCTTCCACTGTCCGTATGATTTTGAGGAGCACTGTTAGAAAAGGGGGTCGCTAGTTGGAAGGGTATGCACACAGTCCAAGTAGGGACCCTTCCTTCTAGTCAGGGTAAGGGAGCTACACACTCAAGATAACCCCTGCTAACCCCCTTGGTAGCTTGGCACGAGCAGTCAGGCTTATCTCAGAGGCAATGTGTAAAGCATTTGCACATAAAACACACAGTAACACAGTGAAAACACTACAAATGAACACCACACCAGTTTAGAAACATAAACACTCTTTATCTAAACCAAACAAGACCAAAACGACAAAAATCCAATATACACAACTCAAGATATCACTTTTTAAAGATTTAAGCAATTTAGTCCATAGAACTCTATGGATGCGTTGGTTTTAGCACAAAGTACCTTTGATGCATCAAAACCCAAGATGAAAAACAGATGCAAAGGCGAGAAGTGTGGGAAAACACAGTGATTTGTCGATTCTTGAATCCTAGGGAATGGAGGCCTCAGTTCTGCTGCACACAGCAGAAGTGTTGCGTTGATTTCTTACTGCAAGGAGAAGCGATATGTTGAAATCCGAAAAGCGGGTCCTTTCTGCGGGGAAATGCTCTGTAAACTTGGCACACAGGTTTGATGCGTGGAAAATCTGGATGATGCTCCCAGCTGCAAACAGGCGCTCTGTCGTTCCTTACAAGGATGCTGGGATGAACAATGTAAGTGGTTCATCGGAATCAGCGACAATAAAGAAGCAGAATGAGGGAGTAGACAAAGATAAACAGGCAACTCTGGTTCAGTTTCAGGTCCCTACACAGGAAGAATTTAATAAAATAGCTTTAAGTGTCTCCTCTGAATCGCCACTTGTCCCCCTTCCGCATAGGTTGTGGAAAGAGTTTAATCTTGAGCTATTTCCTCTGCTTCACCAAATCTGCTGTCAGTCACTGAGTAGCGGTATGGTCCCCGGATGTTGGAAGAAGGCGGTGGTGACCCCTTTACTGAAAAAAGCTACACTTCACCCTCTTTGTCCAGCCAACTACAGACCGATCTCTTTGCTACCTTATCCAGTAAAGATCCTGGAACGGCTAGTTAGCAAAGCTCTCTCACAATTTTTAGAAGAAAATCATCTATTAGTTGATGTCCAATTCGGGTTTCGGCCTGCACACGGCACGGAGACAGCCTTGGTGACAGTCCTGGATGAGATGAGAATGCGTGCTGACATCGGCCAATCGATCATATTAGTACTACTGGACATGTCAGCCTCATTCGATACGGTTAATCATAAGATTCTACTTGAAAGGCTTAAGGAATTTGGAATCAGAGGTACGGCACTCAATTGGTTTCAGTCATATTTGTCAGACAGACAGCAGGCAGTGGCTATTCCACCGTTTGTATCCAGAAATAATTCCATAAAGCACGGAGTCCCTCAGGGATCAGCAATAAGTCCGATCTTATTTAACATTTACCTGCGCCCACTTATCTCCATTATCAAATCCTTTGGAATTGAAGTAGTGAACTATGCTGATGACACACAGCTTGTCTTCTCATTAGAAGGTTCTAAAGCAATATCTCTGGAAAGATTCCATGAATGTATGCTAAAAACTTCAAAATGGCTTAGGGACAATTAACTACAATTTAATGGAGATAAAACAGAAATTGTACACTGCGCAGCGAACAAGATACCTCGCCCTCTCCCAGTTGACTTCTGGCCTATTCCAACAGACAACCCACTGACTCCATCTAAGACAGTGCGCAATCTGGGGGTACTATTCGATAGTAGTCTACAGTTAGACTTGCAAGTAAATAGAACAATAGGCACCTGCATGTCTTTGATTAGAGCTTTACGGAAAATACTTCCGCTGCTGCCATCCTCCGCCAGGGCACAGGTGGTGAGGAGTGTCATCCTGAGCAGGCTGGATTACTGCAACGCCTTGCTACTTGAAGCAGCAATGTCTCTGATCAAAAAGTTGCAGAGAATTCAAACAATAGCAGCCAAGCTAGCATTAAAGAGACAATGTAGGTCATCTGCGTCCTTATCTCTGAAGGATCTCCACTGGCTACCGATTCTGAAGAGAGTACAATTTAAATCACTCTGCATTGTTCATAAAGCAGTACACAGATTGGGACCTAGATCACTGCAGAGCAAATTCTCCTGGTGTGCCCCAGCCAGAAACCTCCGCTCATCATCAGCAAAACTGGTGTGTACAGCCAGATTTAAGAAAACCCAGATGGGAGGCAGATCATTTAGCTCTGCAGCCTCGCCTCTGTGGAATAAACTACCGATTGATCTCAGACAAACTGAGAATCTGCTGAATTTTAGAAAGAAGCTAAAAACATGGCTCTTTCCTAGGGACTAACGCTGCCCAGTCGTAGCATTATTCCTTTCTGCCCGCATGATTGCAAATATGCATAGCGTTTATTGGGTAATCTCAGCGCCAGGATACCCGTTGGGTGACAGAGCACTATACAAATCCAACATACAATACAATACAATACTTAGGCTGCAGAACGGCGATGAGTTGGTTTTTCAGTCGCACAGCTGGATCTGCGTCGGAGTCGGAGCGTGTGTCTCAGACATCAGAAACATTGTCCTCAGGACTCGGGTTGCAGCGAACGTGGAGCCACGTAAACCAGTGCAGTGTTGATCTTTTGGCCACAGCGCAGCAATGCATTGGATTTTCCACTGCACGGCAAGCTTGTGGTGGGAAAAACAGGCACGGAGTGTCATCACATGGATCTTCTACTTCTTTCTGCAGCAAAGCCACCTCCAAGGGCCCAAAAATGGAACTGGCACCACTTGACAGGTCAGAACTCTCAGCAGAGGAGTCCAAGGGCTGCAGGTGAAGTCTATTATGGCCCTGAGACTTCTTAACAGAAGGCAAGCATACACAAGCCCTTGGAGAATCTTCTCAAGCAGGATACAAAGCAAAGTCCAGTCCTTTTCCTCTCCAAGACAGAAGTAGCAACTGCAGGACAAACCAGCAAAGCAACACAGCAAAGGGGCAGTACTCCTCCTGACAGCTCTCCAGCTCTTCCTCGTGGCAGAGCCTTCTCTTGATCCAGAGGTGTTTTAAAATGTGGGATTATGGGTCCAATACCTATAGCCCATTTCGCTTTTGAAGTTTGCATACTTAAAAGGATAGTCTTTGTAGTTCACAGATCCTGCCTTGCCCTGTCCTGGCTCCAGACACACTGTAGGGGGGTGGATACAGCATTGTGAGAGGACAGGCACATCCCTATTCAGGTGTCAGTGACAACTCCTCTCACCACTCTGGCTCAGGAAGGCCCTTCAGCCGGATGATGGGCAATCAGCATATGTAGGGCACACCTTAGCTCCCTTGGTGTGACTATCTAGAGTGAATGCACAAACAGCCCAACTGTCAGTCTAAACCAGATGTGGATTCCACGGGCAGGCAGAGGCACAGGATGGTAAAGCATGAAAATGCAAACTTTCTAAAAGTGGTATTTTCAAGAACACAATTTAAAAACCACCTCCACAGAAAAATGTGTTTTTACATTCTGAGTTCAGGGAACCCAACCTCCAAATCTCCATCTCTTCCCAATTGAAAGTTACACTTGTAAGGTGTTACAAAGCAGCTCCAATGATAACCTATGGGAGAGATAGTCCTTGCAATAGTGAAAAACAAAATTAGCAGTATTTCACTATCAGGACATGTAAAACCCCCCAGTACATGTCCTAACTTTAACATACACTGCACCCTGCCCATGGGGCTACCTTAGGGGGGCCTTACATGCAATAAAAGGGAAGGTTTGGGCCTGGCATGTGGGTGCACTTGCTATGTTGGCATGGAAGTGTAAAACTGCACTTTCAGACACTGTGGTGGCAGGCCTAGGACATGTTTGCAGGGCTACTCATAAGGGTGGCACAACCAGCGCTGCAGGTCCACTAGTAGCATTTGATTGACAAGCCCTGTTCACACCCAGTGTACATTACTAAGGACTTACCAGTAAATCAAATATTCAAATATGCTAATCATGGATAACCAATCACACTTTATGCAGGAAGCACTTGCACTTTAGCACTGATCAGTGGTGGTAAAGTGCCCAAAGTTAAAAAACCAGTAGAAAACGAAGTCCAGCATACAGTCAAAAATACAGGAGGCAGAAGCAAAAAGACAAGGGAAACCACACCAAGGATGCCAGGTCTACCAGGCACAAGATCTGCATTGCGGCAGTTTCTCCTGAGAGACCAACAACAAGAGGAAGGTCTTGCTATCCCTACAGCCCCACCTGCAGAAGTTGGACATCAAATGTGGCCTCTATGAGCCAGCGCACATGTGGATTACAATGGATGGCAGGTCTAGGGACTTCCTCAACCCTGGATACCTATTCTCATTTCTGAAGGGCCTCATGGATTAGTGGATGGACACTGCACCTGCGGGGGCACCGGCTGTGCTCAACTCTATGGAATAGCCCCCCACAGAGAGCAAGAACTGGGCCCCAGAGGGGGCTGCCATCAGGACAGGTTTCAGGACCACTCAGTGTGATCCCAGAGTGGCAAAGACAAAGTGATATGGGCGGTGGCAGGACTCACACAGGACCTTGGATACGATACGTCTTCCTCCCCGCTTAAATCCAGCCCACCCAAGGACTTAGGAAGCTACCTCTTTGCCCAGACTGCTGCTTGCCTCTTCTGGCTGCTGCCCAATAGGACATTCAGCACCCTCCGGATGTATGACTGAGTATCTCCATATTGCCTGTCTCCTGTAGTCCTTTGTTGCTATATTGTGCTATGTTTTGCTATTTTTCACTATGTTTTCCTGTTTATTGCCATTGATGCTGCCCCCACGCATCGTAGTTTGTTGCTCACCCTCCTCAAACCATTCGCTCCTGTTCTTCTCCTGTCCCTCCCCTTTATTGCCCTCCAAGCTACCCACCCATGCCCAGGGTCACCCGTTAGTGCCTTAAGTGCCCCGCTACCGCCGCGTCCCTTCCCTGCATGCTACCTGCACCCTACCACCCTGGGATCCTGGGGCCTGAGCTTCTGGCATCGTCACTGTATACACTCCTCCATTTCCCCTCCCTGCCCTTACTGCCCTGGCTGGGCCCGATGCCTCGCAAGGAGGTGGTGGACCCCGGGAACCATGGGCATAGCCCCCCCAGTCCTGCCACTCACCATCACCTGTCATTCACAGCCCTGCCCTCCCTCCTCCCTCCCCCCTCAGTCCCCTTTCTTTTTCTTCTTGGTTGCCAGGGCTCTCCTATTCTCCTGGCTGCATACCTTCCGCCCCCACGGGTCCTCCTGCACTGCATAGGCTCTCAGGTTTGGACCTGCGGTTCATGTTTACCGTCTTACATTGAGGCACTAGGCTTCAGCTTCTCGCCAGCTTGTTTCTCTCCTTACCCCATTCGCTGGCATTTCCCAGCACTTTCTTGTCCTGTCCTCAGTTTTGAGTTTCTTCCCGGCCTCTACTTTTTGCTTGAATTTTCACCTTTACCCTCCCCTCCCTTCCTGCCTCCTCCCAACCCCACATGTGGTTCTCTCTCTCTTTCTATTTTCCACTCTATCTCTCCACTTTCTTCTCCCTGCCTTTCCTGCCCTTTCTCTTCCCCCTCTACACCCCATTTATCTTTTTTTCTCCTCTGCACCTTAATGCCGCTACTTCACGATGGCCGTCAGTGCTCCTCA
Source organism: Calotriton arnoldi (assembly GCA_963921515.1). Lineage (NCBI taxonomy): Eukaryota > Metazoa > Chordata > Amphibia > Caudata > Salamandridae > Calotriton > Calotriton arnoldi. The sequence goes on along the minus strand of CAWUFW010019123.1, from coordinate 110,551 downwards.
TCCCCACACACCCTTGCAAGTCACGTCCTGGAATGTCAATGGCATCACATACTTTCTCAAGCAAAAGAAGATACTGGCATGTCTACAGTCCAAGCAAGTTGACGTGGATCTTCTCCAGGAGACTCACCTCTCCCACGAGAAGTCAGAGAAAGGTTGGGTATTTTTCCCCAGGCTATTTATGCTAGTAAATGGAGGGCCGAACTGAATATACCAAAAAAATGTCCTGCTTGCAGTTTACCATTGGAAAGTGAGAAAGATTTGTTTTTCTTTTGTCCTGCATATGAAAGACAAAGATCTAGATGGATTGTTACTTTGTGTCGCTTGCTAGGAACAATTTTTTATAAAGAAGCATGGACAATTTGAAATATGAATTTAGTCCTCAAGTAGTATTCTCAGTGGCCAAATATTTGGAATCAGTTTGGTTTAGGAGTCAGTGATTTTTACCAACCTGAATTGTATCCCTTAACCATAGTTTTATTCTGTATTTTATACGTTTAGCTGACCTTTTTAGATTTTTTTATTTAATTTTACCCTGTGTGTTTTACATTTTTGTGAATATTTAACTTGTAATTATGCAGTTTTTGTCTTTTGTTGATGGATTTTATTATTCGATGTGACAACAAATTAAATTAAATAAATGAAATGCGATGGATTACTAAGTACTTCAATTCGCATTGATTGTATCAAGGTAGTGATGCAGAGCAGTCCAAGGCCTACTGTAGGAGACGATGAGTTTTAGACACTCCGAAAAAAGTCTCTTATAAAATGGAATGGACTTTTATACTCATAAACCATACACCCATACAAATATCTAAAACAAGCTAGTCTTTCTAGTTCCATCCTATCCCATATCTAACCCTAAATATTACCTTAGGGCAAAAGCGCTAGTCACTCTAATTTCCTTTGTTGTTTGAGTTTACTGCCAATATAAGGTCTATTAGAGCATTCAAGATCAGATACTGACTTTCCCAGCATAAATACAAGACTAACATATCAATGACCATTTATTTCAATATATAGTGCTCGAGATGGAAGAGGAAAAGCCACTATGAAGGTACTGCCCCATGGACAAAAATCTCCCTGCACAGTGGCCTACAGCTCCACCATAGATTGAAGGGAAATCCTTGATACACCTACTGGCCTAGGGACCCAGTACCTATATTCAAACCTGACCAATCAGTTCTCCTGCGATGTTCAGTGTCTGGAGCCAGCAGACCACAGCTCTTGCAAATGCAGATCAGACTGTGGAAGGCAGAGGAACTGGGAGTACTCTGATACTCTGGAGGCACTATAGTAACATTCAAAGGGAAAAGACCATGATACACACAGGAACACTGTATCACCTTACACCATAGTTTGGTCTGCATCAGAAGACACAAAATGGCTGCCATAACAGATCTGTAGTGGATAGATGCACAAACAATAGTAAAATAGGAACAGTGTTGGACTGGTCTATAGAGCAATCAAGCAGCTCCCGATGGGCTGATCTGACAGGACAGTGTTTGGGTCGGTGTTTTGGCTTCCAGCAACCCTGTTTTATGGTTTTCCAGACCGTTCTTTACTTGATATTCAAACAAACATTGCCTGCACCAAGCACACTTCTCTGCATTTTTTCATACATTGCAAAACATTTATACGTTCCCAAATTGCAATTCACTAATGGGTGCACTTTCATATTAGTGCCCGGGCCTATTTTCTGTCCGAGTCTGACCTTGAATAGGAATGAGAGGGAGCACTGACGTGGCATACCCAACTCCAGGCCTGCAAATGCCAGGTAGAATTCGGGATCGCAAGGTGCAGTATAACTGCATACATCAGCAGAATTAAGATGGGGTGGGTCTACGATTACTTGTTGTTGTCTCACCAAGAAGAAACAATAATTAGCACATTCAGCTCACAATTACTACTCTCATTACCTAAAGACATGCATGAGTTAAAATCTGTGATAACTGGGTCATATTAGATGTAGTAAACTCTCCTGAAGCCGACCTCTTTATGGATGTTGTCCCCCACCCAAGGTCGAAATGGACTGTGTCGGCTTGAAACTGAGAAACAAGCACCCACCATTGGACTTGTATTAGTCTGGATGGCCGACTGATATAGAGATGAAGTTTGGATATAAAGTAATCCAATTTCTGTGGCCCTCAGAGGGACTTCTTTCACTGAATGGAACGTTTATTATTTTTTCACTTGGTCACAATTGAAATCATAGAGGTGATGATGCACAATTGATTTATTTAATTTGTCAGAATGACCTCTGTTGAAAATGTGATAAAAGTCTGAATTAAGTATAAATAAATTGTGGCAGCACTCAAATGTAGTCCATGTGTGACAACGGAGATGAGGAAATGGCAGAAAGGAGAGAGGCAGGTCCAACGCTGGAAACAAAGGCTTTCATGGTGGGGGCTGAGTCCCCTCCGCAATTCAGCGCAGCCTCACCCTAGGATTGCCACCTTTGTTTGGAGCTGGGCACTGCAAATGGCACTGGCCGGGCGGTGGGGTCAGGGGACCTCAGCACTGATTGTCGGATCGAGTCACACCAGATGCAGGAATTAAGTTGAACATTGCAGCCACCTGTTCGTGAGTAAGTTGTTTTGGAAAAGTACAACATGGAATGCTGAATGCAAAAATTGACATTGTTTCAAATTGCGAGAGTGGATTTCCCCTCGAAGATTAGAGACATGATCTGCATGACAGGTGTTCCGTAATGAATTCGAAAGGTGGCATTGATGTAAATAATTTTGTTTTAAATGGAAGGTTTTAGTGCGTGTCACAGCTGAGGACTTAAATGATATTCCAGTCCGGTTTTTACAAGTGGCAATTTGATGCATGCAGGGACTGCGGAATTAAATGGATCTCGGTTTCAGAAATAGCGCTCAGATGGACTGATTGGAAGTTTCATAGGAACTCACTTTGAGATTTATATAAATCAGTACTAACACTGGGTAACTGTAATAACAATGTTTTATTGCTGAAAGGTTCCGTATGTATCCCGATATGGTAATTAACATTGCTGCCTAAGGAAGTGCATTTTTTACGTTCATGGTTGTGAATGTTTAAATTGAGCATCAATATGGCGCACTTCAAATTGATAAAGGCAGTATAGCTGCCGAAACGCGTCTCTCTTTGGTGTTCCAGTACCTGGGGTGAACTGACTCAATAAACAGGTTCTAAGCCCCTGATATCGAGTGCCGGTTTCCTTTCTTGTAATGAAGGTTGGGAGAAGGTTTTTGAATATATACATATTGTATAGGTTAGTGACTAAACTGTGTGAATGTCTGTATCAGTCTGTCAGTCGGTGTGTGAGCGGCTGCATGGGTTGGTGTGTAGCTACATGAGTGTCTATAAGGGTTATTGATTGGTTGTCTGAGTATCTGTATGTGTGCCTGAGTGTCTGAGTGGGTGGGTGGGGGGGGTGTGACTCTATGCATAGATGTATGAGTGGGTTATTCACTGTGTGTATGGGTTCAAGAGTGCATCTGTGAAGGGCTGTATTGGGTGGGTGATTGTGTGTATGGGTGTGTTGGTGAGTGAATGGATGTCTCAGTGGTACATGTGTGAGTAACTACACATGTGAAAGGCAGTATATGTGAGTGTTGGAGTATATAAAGGACTATATGTGAGAGTGAGTGATTGTGACAGTGGCTGTATGGTTGAGTGTGTGCTTGTATCAGTGATTGTATAAGAGAGTAAGTATGTGTTAGTATCTGTATGAATAAGTGAGGTGGTGTGTGTATAACTGCAAAGGTGAGTAAATGGGAGTGTGATTAATTCTTTGTATGGCTGACTAGGTGTGTGAGTAACTCTATGGATGAGTGGCAGTGTGTGAGTGTCTGTATAGGTGTACCAGTGCATATGATAGTGCTGTATGGATGAGTGACTGCATGTATGAGTGACTGTATGGGTGAATGAGTGGATGTTTGTGTAGGCCTAGGAATCAGTGAGTGGGTATGTAGTAACTGGTATTGGTGTGTCTATAATTTCATAAATGGCAGTCTGTATTTTAGAGTGGGTGTATCAAAGGTTATTTAGGGTGTGAGGAGGTGAATCAGATTATCACATGGATGATGTCATCAGTGATGTCATCAGTGATGTCATTTGATATGTCATCAGTGATGTCACTGACCATGTCATGAATGATGTAATACGTGATGTCCTCAGCAGTGCATTTCGGGGGCGCGAGTTATAGTTAGCTCAACTAACTATAATGGCCGAATTTCTCTGGTTTTGTATGAGTGAAATGTCCAACTAACTATAACGTCCCTGAAACCTGTGGTTTTTTCAGTGAACTTCTAAGGTTTTTTAAATGCTAATTTCTAACTATAACGTCCCTGAAACCTATGGTTTTTTCAGTGAATTTCAAAGGTTTTTTAAATGCTAATTTCTAACTATAACGTCCCTGAAACCTATGGTTTTTTCAGTGAATTTCAAAGGTTTTTCAAATGCTAATTTCTAATTGTAATGTCCAAAAAATGCCTTTTCTAAATTTTTAAACTTTTATAAAAATAATGTGATGTTTTCTCCTTTCTAAAATATGCATTTTCCTTTTTTTTTTTTAAAGTTGATTCCTGTACCGATCATGTACCAGTCACGGTGGGTGCGCGAATCCCAAAATGTTGCCGCCATATTGGTTAAGTTGTGTACGGTGCATGAATGGTATGCAAAGGGTGCGCAGTTCTTGACCCCGCCAACGTCACGTACGTATTTCCGGGGGTCGCGCCGGGTGCGCGAATCCATCGCAAATCTTTAAGTTTTAAAAGTATATGTATATAACTTTATTATATATATTATACCAAGAGATTACTTAATATAAGTGTAAATATCATATATTTGTAATTGTAATAAAAATATATTATTGTTAAAAAAAAAAACGGGATTCGTGCCGGGTGAGCGCCGGTTGCACGCTGGGTGCGCGAATCCCATGTAACTTCCTAAGAAACAATTTTATTGGTTTAGAAGCTTTCTAGTCTAGAACTTGAAGGACCCCACCCATTTTTTTGATTCTTCCAGGAGCATCTTTTCAAGAAACACCTCTTGTGTTTTCTGTGCCTCTTTATTTGATTTATTTGGTGTTTTTTTCCAAGAGAGGAAATGGAATCTCAAAATACAGCACAGGATATTCCTGCAGATGAAGAGGAGCTGGAAGAACCGATTAAGAAAAGTAACGAGAGTATTGTGTGGGCTTTCTTCTCTATCCCAGAAGGAGAAAAGAAGGTGAATGCTCGCAAAGTCACCTGCACTGTTTGCAAGAACATCTTATCCCGTGGATCTGAAAAGAAGTATTCCTGCGGGACTTCATCAATGCTCAAACACCTTCCGACCATGCACCCAAACCGTCTTGCGCGTGAACAACATCGGCGCCAAATGCAAGAGTCTCAGCAAGATGATCAGGTCGCAGGACCTAGTACTTCTGCGGGATCTACTACATCCACACAAATTGTTCCAGAGTCTGCAGGACTGGAACAGCACTGCATAAAGTGCAAGAAACTTCTTTGTGCAGGCGAGCAATCTGTTGCAGCTATTGTTGTTGCTGCAAAGAGTCATCATTGTTAATCTTCTATTTTGTTTTTGCAATGAATTTCTAATTGCAAAATGTTTTGAAAAGTTTTTAGTTCATTTCCTTGTTTTTTCAATCTTTTGTTTAAAAAAACACCCCAAACATTAATAAAAGAGTTCACAAAAAATAAAGAACTGTAAAAACAAATAAAGAAGTAAAAAAATGGTTCTTTTTAGAACCGCCTAATTGGTTAAAAATAGACAAACTTGTATGGGTTCTATGAATGACTGCAAGTGTAATTTCTGAGTCATTGTATGAGTGAATAAGTACTGTCTGAATGAACGAATGATTGCAGCAGCATTGCCTGAGTCATTGGATGAGTGCATGGATATTGTTTGAGGGAATGAATGAGTGCAGCAGTACTGCCTGAGTGATTACATGAGTGCATGGGTAGTGCCTGGCTTATTGCATGAGTGCTTGGGTAGTACCCAGGTGATTGGAAGAGTGCATCGGTAGTGCCTGAGTGCATGGATAAGCACATGATTAGTGTTTGAGGGAATGGATGAGTGCAAAAGTAGTGTCTGAGTGATTAAATGAGTCCATGGGTAGAGTCTGAGTGCATAGAAGAGTGCATGGGTTTTGCTTGAGGGAATGGACGAGTGCAAAAAGATTGCCTGAGTGATTGGATGACTGCAGGCATAGTGTCTGGGTAATTGTAGGAGTGCTTAGCTTGTGACTGGCTGATTGCATGACTGCTGGGGTAATGTCTGGGTGATTGGAGGAGTGCATGGGTAATGCCTGGGTGCATGGAAAAGTGCATGGATAGTGCTTGGGTGCATGTAGAACTGCATGGGTAGTTCCTGGGTGATTGGAGGAGTGCATGAGTAGCGCTTGGGTGATTGTCTGAGTGCCGCAGAAGTGCTTGAGTGCATGTATGAGTGCATGGGTAATGCCTGGGTGATTGTATAAGTGCAGGGGTAATGTCTGGGTGATTGGAGAAGTGCATGGGCACTGCCTGAGTGATTGGAGGAGTGCATGGGTAATGCCTGGGTGATTGCATGAATGCAGAGGTAATGTCTGGGTGAATGGAGGAGTGCATGGGTAGTGTCTGTGTGATTAGACGAGTATATGGATAGTCCCTGGGTGACTGGAGGAGTGCAAGGGTAGTGCCTGGGTGATTGAAGGAGTGCATGGGTACTGCCTGAGTGATTGAAAGAGTTCATAAGTAATGCCTGGGTGATTACATAAGTACATGGGTAGTGGCTGGGTGTTTGAAGGAGTGCATGGGAACTGCCTGAGTGATTGAAGGAGTGCATATGTAATGCCTGAGTGATTGCATGAGTGCAGGTGTAATGTCTCGGTGATTGGAGGAGTGCATGGGCAATGCCTGGGTGATTGCATGAGTGCAGGTGTAATGTCTCGGTGATTGGAGGAGTGCATGGGCAATGCCTGGGTGATTGCATGAGTGCATGGGTACTGACTGGGTAATTGGAGTAATACATTGATAGTGCCTGGGTGAATGGATGAGTGCAAGGATAGTGTCTGGATGATTGGAGTAGTGCATACCTAATGCATTGCTGATTGCATGAGTGCAGGGGTAATGTCTGGGGGATTCGAGGAGTGCATAGGTAATGCCTGGGTGATTTTATAAGTGCATGGACATTGCCTGGGTACATGTAAGAGTACAGGGGTAGTGCCTCGGTTATTGGAGAACTGCAAGGATAGTGCCTGGGTGATTGAAGGAGTACATGGATAGTGCATGGCTGATTGGAGGAGTGCATGGGTAATGCCTAGGTGCATCGAGGAGGGAATCAGTCGTGCCTGGGTTAATGCATGAGTGCATAGGTAGCGCCTGGATGATTTTATAAGTGCATGGGTACTGTCTGAGTGATTGAAGGACTGCATGGGTAATAGCTAGGTGATTGCATGAGTGTTGGGGTAATGTCTGGGTCATTGGTGGAGTGCATGGGTAATGCCTAAGTGATTGCAAGAGTGCAGGGGTAATGTGTAGGTAATTGGAGGAGTGGATGAGTAATGTCTGGCTGATTGCATGAGTGCAAGAGTAATGTCTGTGTCGTTGCATGACTGTAGTGGTAGTGCCTGGGTGATTGGAAAAGTGTATAAGTAGTGCCTGGGTGATTTTGTTAAGTGCATGGGTACAGAGGTAATGTCTGAGTGATTGAAGGAGTGCATGGGTACTGCCTGAGTGATTGAAGGAGTGCATGGGTAATGCCTGGGTGATTCCATGAGTGCCGGAGTAATGTCTGGGTGATTGGAGGAGTGCATGGGTGCTACGTGAGTGATTGAAAGAGTGCATAGGTAATGTCTGAGTGATTGCATAAGTGCATGGGTAGTGCCTGGGTAGTTGGAGGAGTGCATGGGTACTGTGTGAGTGATTGAAGGAGTACATGGGTAATGCATGGGTGATTGCATGAGTGCAGGGGTAATGTCTGGGTGATTTGAGGAGTGCATAGATACTGCCTGAGTGATTGAAGGAGTGTATACGTAATGCCTGGGTGACTGATTCCATGAGTGCAAGAGTAATATCTGGGTGATTGGAGGAGTGCATGGGTACTGCCTGATTGATTGAAGGACTGCATGGGTAATGCCTGGGTGATTCCATGAAGGCAGGAGTAATGTGTGGGTGATTGGAGGAGTGCATGGGTACTGCCTGAGTAATTGAAGGAGTGCATATGTAATGCCTGGGTGATTGCATACGTACATGGCTAGTGCCTGGGTGATTGAAGGAGGTCATGGGTACTGCCTGAGTGATTGGAGGAGTGCATAGATCCTGACAGGGTGATTGCATGACTGCAGGGGTAGTGCCTGGGTGATTGCATGAGTGCAAGTGTAATGTTTGAGGATTAGAGGAATGCATAGGTAATGCCTGGGTAATTGTATGAGAGTAGGGGTAATGTCTAGAGGATTAGAGAACTATGGGCCTGATTCACAGAACTAACTTACGTCAAAAACGTAAAGTTAGTACTTTTTGGTATTCACAGAATACACTTACTCATTTTGGTATTCACAGAATGAATTTACTCATTTCGGTATTCACAGAAGTTAGTAGTCCTAACTTTAGGACTCCTAAATGCCTTCTGTGAATACAGAAGAGTCTTAAGTTAGGATTTTTCTCAGTTTAGGAGTAGTAAAGTTAGGAGTCCTAACTTTACTACTCCTAAACTGAGAAAAATCCTAACTTTAAGACTTTCGGTATTCACAGAAGGCATTTAGGAGTCCTAAAGTTAGGAGTCCTAACTTTACTACTCCTAAACTGAGCAAAATCCTAACTTTAAGACTTTCGGTATTCACAGAAGGCATTTAGGAGTCCTAAAGTTAGGACTACTAACTTCTGTGAATACCGAAATGAGTAAGTTCATTCTGTGAATACCAAAATGAGTAAGTGTATTCTGTGAATACCAAAAAGTACTAACTTTACGTTTTTGACGTAAGTTAGTTCTGTGAATCAGGCCCCCAATATGTAATACCTGGGTGATTGGAAGAGTGTATCGGTAATGTCTAGCTGATTGCATGAGTGTACAGATAGTGCCTGGGTGATTGAAGGAGTACATAGGTAGTGTCTGGGTGATATTATAAGTGTATGGGTGCTGGTTACGTGATTGCAGAAGTATATAGATAGTGCATGGGTGATTGGAGGAGTATGGGAACAGTGCCTAACTGTATAGAAGACTGCATGGGTAGTGTTTGAAAAAATGGATGAGTGCAGTAAAAGTCACTGTAAACATTAGTTCATATTATCATGCTTATTACATTATTTCATCTTAACTTTTTTATTAAAGAAGATACATAACTCAGTGGAACTATTTTACAGTAGTTTTGTTGTAAACTGAATTTAAAATCTTTTCAAACTTTAGTATTACCTTCTGTAAAAAAAGAAGAAGATCAAGTGTTATTGCATATAATATTATAGTTTTAAGAACACAGCATAATTTTAGAATTACATAACATATTCAGTTTCCCTTTTTTGCTGCTCTCAGATTCTACTGAATTTCACAATACACAGTGATTTCAATGTAGATCATAATACAACAGCTCGGGAAAAATTCAATCAATGAGATTGTAAAAAAAAACAATCTGCGTTGAAAATATTTACAACAAGTGCAACTATTTGTTTACCTATCTACAGTTTGTAAATTACATTCTTCAACTACATTAAATCTTTTACCTCTCTCAAGTACATTTTGTACAATATACACTCTCATTTACATTGCGTATAATATAAAGATCAAATATATTTAAACTACTTCTTTCAAACACAATTTTGCAAATGCAATAAGAATTAGCACAAACAATAATCCAAACAGTAATTGTTCACATCTGCCCAATAGGCCGAATAATGTTTCCAAAACCATTTGCATTGAAAATATCCAAAATAAACTCGTTAATTCGTGTTCACATCTTCCCAATAGGCTGAATGATGTTTTCAAAACTTTGGCATCAAAAATATCAGATATGAATTTGGTAATTTGTAAGGCAACCGACATTTGAATTCCAAATGTGCATCATTGCAATGTGTCCATCCTTTATTGCACTTTAAATACACAGTATAGTGTCCAGATGTTGTAGTAGGTCCATCATGAAAAATGATAGCCACTGCTTTAAATGTTCTTCCTGAAATTGATAATTGACTTGCCACAAAAGTTTTAATTTTGGTTTCCAATTTTCTTCCATCTGCTCTACAACGTTGTAGCATTAAAATGACATATTGTCCAAATCTGTGTATAAATAATGTTGACAACATTTCTGATTTGCAATGAGAACATTTCATATCTTGATTAGCTGTTTTTACTAATTTGTTAAAAGACACTGTTTTGCAATCTGGTATTGTCAAATATATGAATCGTTCAGTGTCTATTTCAGTGGTAGAAGAAAATGAACACTCTTCACATTTATGATCCCATCTGCAACTTAGTCCAAACAAATTTTCAATTTCTATTCCTTCATCTTCCAACACTGCAAGCATAAACATAAGACATTCTTGTGCATCTTATTGTACATTAAGTGTAAATTGCAATGAACCAGTACATATATCCAAAAGATGCCTAATGCCAGAAGCAGTATGGATTTTAGTTCTATCAGTTACCAACTTTTGAAAAATATAATGTAATAAAGAACAGAATCTTTTTTCTCGATTTTCCATAATTTGATGTTGAAGATCTTCTAGATAAAACACAACATTCACAATTAGATTAGCATAGCCGTTGATACCTGTACTATTTTCTAACTGGTATCCTACAAAATCATCAACAGTGTCCATTTTCATTTTCTTTGCAGCTTCATCTTTCTCTTCAATTGTTTTTTTTCCAACCTCACTAGAATGTTTGTCATATTTTTGTTTTGGACATACTACACGTTTTTCATATACAGGATATTCTCCTAAATAAGGAGCATAAAGTCTTCTTTAACCGATTATACTCTCTTACACAATTTGCATCAGTACTAATCTTATTCTCGTCAAAATCAATCAAATACAAACCAGATAATGTTCTTACTCGAGACAATGTAACGTATGCCATGCCCTCTTTAAACACTGTACTTCCAATATTTACCAAAGCACTGTCTACACTTAAACCTTGAGATTTATGAATGGTCACAGCATATGCTAAAGAGAGAGGAACATGTTTTCTACGAACATACAAGTCTTTTACAAGCAAAAAACGAACAGCACAACGTCCACTCTGTTTTACCTCTTCAATCTGATCAAATTTAATCTTTAAAAATTCAATTCCCTCTGTTCTGATAATTAACAAAATCAACAACTTTTCCATTGCTCCATTTACTAAACCTTTTTCTACATCCAAATTACACCGTAAAATTACCCAACAGTTCACACATACATATAAAGTCTTTTCTAAACCTGCAGTCTTAGACACCGACTTTTCCAAAGAATTACATTTTGACTGTAATTTCTTTGAGAGAAGAATAGTAACTCCTTCGTGCTCCATTTTATCAATGGCTTCCATTTTCACTATTGGTTGTTTTTCCAGTTTCAAAAGTTCTTTATTGAATGTAGAACACTCTTGCAGTGTTGGCATTAGACAAACTATAGACTTCTTTTCTCCAATTTGTTTGTACATTATTTCAGGTGCAATGTTTTCATTTGGAAACAAGTTCGTTAGTAGCCGACTTTGTAAAGCTTCTTTACCATGTTTTGTCAAAACACCAATTCTTATATCTTGAAGAATGTTTCCATAATGTTCATCACTTGCTTGTCGCATATTCTTATTAAGTTCTTTATATTCAAAATGAGACCAAATGTTTACATTTCCAAAACTTCCCAAAGATTTCCAAGTATCTTCATGGACAAGTGTTTTAAAAACTGGTTGCTCTTTCAAAGGAGTAAGTTGTAGTAGATCGCCGAATACAATTAAATGTTTTCCTCCAAATAAAACATCATAATCTGTTTTTAAAATCTGTTGCATTCTTAAATGTACAAAGGCAAGCATTAAGTTTGAAATCATGCTCACCTCATCAATGATCAGAAGTTTCATTTTCTTTAGTACTCTTGAGACTTCATAACAAGCTTCTCCAGATAGCTTGTGATATTCCAACTTATTTTCATGTTCAACTAGTAGCATGAGTAATCGATGTAATGTAATCCCTTTAATGTTGTGTGCTGCTAACCCAGTTGGAGCGGTTAAAACACAAGATAAATGTGATTCAGTGGTTTTGTGTAGATAACTAGTCAAAACTTTAATTAAGAAACGTTTTCCTGTTCCAGCTTGACCACTGATATGCATTCGAATAGGTTTAAATGATGTGCATTTGCATTCTTTTATTTCATGCAGTAAACCATGCTGTATCTGTTGTGTCACTTGCTGATATATTTCTTTTTGTTCAATATTTAGTTGTTCTTCCAAGTTTCCCAACTCAATAATATCCTGTTGTGCTTGCTGCATTGCCGTTTCTACTTCATTCATGGCTATTGCTGCTTCATTTTCAAGAATTGGTTGTCCTAATGGATCTTGACTTAGTGGAGCAGAACTTTGACTATCTTGAGAACTGTCTCTAGCTATTTCAGCTGCAATAGTAGTTTTTTGTTCAATCTCTTCACTTAACATTTGTAGATAATGTGGAAATATTGTGCATTGAATGCTATCTTTACATGCATTAAAAGAATCTTCGTAGGAGTCAAAATCTACTAGTAATTCCATTTCACTACGCCAAGGCTTGAAAAGTTGCAGAAGTGCTAAATAGAAAAACTCCCTTTTATCTGGAGTTTCGCAACTGAGTTTCCTGTGGTTAATAAGATTTCCTTTGGCATGTTTTACCAAACATCCTTCCCATCCAATTACTGCATATTTTTATTCATTTATATTTTCTATAACATTTCTCTTAAAACTGTAATGTTGCAGTATTTCAAAGAGAAATATGTTTTCCAGATGTGGACTTCTTTTAGGATAGTACGTATCCAACATATTAGTTTTAACAATATCTGTACTTTCTGGTTCATTCAATGATAAGTATTCAATTTCTTGTACAGATTTCAATACTCGATTTTGTGTTGCAGCAAGACCTAGACTTACCCAAATGATTCCTTTTGACTTTGAATATAAACTTGCAGAGGTCAACCGATACGAACATTCGTATGATCCAATATCTCGATTGGAAAGCATCTTCAAACTAAAGCTGTACAATTTGTCACTAAGAGTCATCTCTTGTGAAATTTCTTCCCACATTTCTTTCAACTCCGTCTTTTCAGATTTGGTTATATATGACGTAACGTAGCGAGCAACAGCAATTGAATTATCTGCAACATACTGGATATCCATGTTTGCATTCCACATTGTCAAAATCACTGGATTGGAGTCATTAATATACTTTGAATCTTCAGTTCTTTTTATGTTGTAAGTGTTCTTCGGAGATTTTCGAGTTATAGTATGCCTTACTGTTGACATGAAACTGTTGACTCTTCCTTTTGAAATTACTGGACGTGGGAATCCAAAATGACATTTTGTATAAAATTTTCCTTTGATTAGTATTTCCGTCGACAATATTTTCCACATCGATGACTTTGAAACCGTAAAACTTGTTGTCTCAAGTTGTTTTCTCCTCCTTCTTTTGGAATGACACAGGTAACATACTCTTCAATGAAAGACAAAACACTTTCATCAGTATCACTTCTAAATTTTGGTGCATTCTTGATCCATAACAGCATGTGTATATGAGGTGCACCTCTGGCTTGGTACTCCTTTCTCCAAAAGAAATCAATAACTTCTCCAAGAGGTGGATTATTTTTATTGCAGATAAAAGATATCATAGCTTGAAACCTATGATTAAAATATCTGCACACATTTACAGGATCCAAGGAACACAGTTCTCCAGCTGTCTTCAATTCAATGTTTTTAATATTTGAATTTGCTTCTCAGTAGAAATTCAAGTAAATCGTCCCATGCGTATTCAGCACAGCTAAGCGTAACAAACCAAGTAGGGGTTCCTAAATTTCTTAACATACATTTAAGTTCTCTGTGACGACGATACCAATACTCATTAGTACCACGTTGACACGCCATCAAATTAATTAACTGAGATTCTAAATGATCGTCTCTTTGTTGAACTTTGTCCAAAAGTTCCTTTGCAGAAACATTTGTAAGATGAACTCCCGTTTTTAATGTGGTTCACTGCATATGAAAGTCCAGACAAGTCACTTTCAAACAGAAGATGAAATAAATATGGAATACACTGTCGAAATCTTGGATCTTCTGAGTACAATCTTGTTGTACGATATTCTGAAGCTGGAATCTTCAATACAATCTCCAATACTGCAAGCATAAACATAAGACATTCTTGTGCATCTTGTTGTACATTAAGTGTAAATTGCAATGAACCAGTACATATATCCAAAAGATGCCTAATGCCAGAAGCAGTATGGATTTTTGTTCTATCAGTTACCAACTTTTGAAAAATATAATGTAATAAAGAACAGAAACTTTTTTCTCGATTTTCCATAATTTGATGATGAAGATCTTCTAGATAAAACACAACATTCACAATTAGATTAGCATAGCAGTTGATTCCTGAACTATTTTCTAACTGGTATCCTACAATATCGTCAACAGTGTCCATTTTCATTTTCTTTGCAGCTTCATCTTTCTCTTGAATTGTTTTTTTTTCAACCTCACTAGAATGTTTGTCATATTTTCGTTTTGGACATACTACACGTTTTTCATATACAGGATATTCTCCTAAATTAGGAGCATAAAGTCTTCTTTAACCGATTATACTCTCTCACACAATTTGCATCAGTACTAATCTTATTCTCGTCAAAATCAATCAAATACAAACCAGATAATGTTCTTACTCAAGACAATGCAACGTATGCCATGCCCTCTTTAAACACTGTACTTCCAATATTTACCAAAGCACTGTCTACACTTAAACCTTGAGATTTATGAATACTCACAGCATATGCTAAAGAAAGAGGAAAATGTTTTCTATGAACATACAAATTTTTTACAAGCAAAAAACGAACAGCACAACGTCCACTCTGTTTTACCTCTTCAATCTGATCAAATGTAATCTTTAAAAATTCAATTCCCTCTGTTCTGATAATTAACAAAATCAACAACTTTTCACATTGCTCCATTTACTAAACCTTTTTCTACATCCAAATTACACCGTAAAATTACCCGACAGTTCACACATACATATAAAGTCTTTTCTAAACCTGCAGTCTTAGACACCGACGTTTCCAAAGAATTACATTTTGACTGTAATTTCTTTGAGAGAAGAATAGTAACTCCTTTGTGCTCCATTTTATCAATGGCTTCCATTTTCATTATTGGTTGTTTTTCCTGTTTCAAAAGTTCTTTATTGAATGTAGAACACTCTTGCAGTTTTGGCATTAGACAAACTATAGACTTCTTTTCTCCAATTTGTTTGTACATTATTTCAGGTGCAATGTTTTCATTTGGAAACAAGTTCGTTAGTAGCTGACTTTGTAAAGCTTCTTTACCTTGTTTTGTCAAAACACCAATTCTTATATCTTGAAGAATGTTTCCATAATGTTCATCACTTGCTTGTCGCATATTCTTAATAAGTTCTTTATATTCAAAATGAGACCAAATGTTTACATTTCCAATACTTCCCAAAGATTTCCAAGTATCTTCATGGACAAGTGTTTTAAAAACTGGTTGCTCTTTCACAGGAGTAAGTTGTAGTAGATTGCTGAATACAATTACATGTTTTCCTCCAAATAAAACATCATAATCTGTTTATAAAATATGTTGCATTCTTAAATGTACAAAGGCAAGCATTAAGTTTGAAACCATGCTCACCTCATCAATGATCAGAAGTTTCATTTTCTTTAGTACTCTTGAGACTTCATAACAAGATTCTCCAGATAGCTTGTGATATTCCAACTTATTTTCATGTTCAACTGGTAGCATGAGTAATCGATGTAATGTAATCCCTTTAATGTTGTGTGCTGCTAACCCAGTTGGAGCGGTTACAACACAAGATAAATGTGATTCAGTGATTTTGTGTAGATAACTAGTTAAAACTTTAATTAAGAAACATTTTCCTGTTCCAGCTTGAACACTGATATGCATTCGAATAGGTTTAAATGATGTGCATTTGCATTCTTTTATTTCATGCAGTAAACCATGCTGTATCTGTTGTGTTACTTGCTGATATTTTTCTTTTTGTTCAATTTTTAGTTGTTCTTCCAAGTTTCCCAACTCAATAATATCCTGTTGTGCTTGCTGCATTGCCATTTCTACTTCATTCATGGCTATTGCTGCTTCATTTTCAAGAATTGGTTGTCCTAATGGATCTTGACTTAGTGGAGCAGAACTTTGACTATCTTGAGAACTGTATCTTGCTATTTCAGCTGCAATAGTAGTTTCTTGTTCAATCTCTTCATTTAACATTTGTAGATAATTTGGAAAAATTGTGCATTGAATGCTATCTTTACATGAATTAAAAGAATCTTCATAGCAGTCAAAATCTCCTAGTAATTCCATTTCACTACGCCAAGGCTTGAAAAGTTGCAGAAGTGCTAAATAGAAAAACTCCCTTTTATCTGGAGTTTCGCAACTGAGTTTCCTGTGGTTAATAAGATTTCCTTTGGCATGTTTTACAAAACTTCCTTCACATCCAATTACTGCATATTTTTCTTCCTTTATATTTTCTGTAACATTTCTCTTACAACTGTAATGTTGCAGTATTTCAAAGAGACATATGTTTTCCAGATGTGGACTTCTTTTAGGATAGTACGTATCCAACATATTAGTTTTAACAATATCTGTACTTTCTGGTTCATTCAATGCTAAGTATTCAATTTCTTGTACAGATTTCAATACTCAATTTTGTGTTGCTGCAAGACCTAGACTTACCCAAATGATTCCTCTTGACTTTGAATATAAACTTTCAGAGGTCAACCGATACGAACATTCGTATGATCCAATCTCTCGATGGGAAAGCATCTTCAAACTAAAGCTGTACAATTTGTCACTAAGAGTCGTCTCTTGTGAAATTTCTTCCCACATTTCTTTCAACTCTGTCTTTTCAGATTTGGTTATATATGACTTAACGTAGCAAGTAACAGCAATTGAATTATCTGCAACATACTGGATATCCATGTTTGCATTCCACATTGTCAAAATCACTGGATTGTAGTCATTAATATACGTTGAATCTTCAGTTCTTTTTATGTTGTACGTATTCTTCAGAGATTTTCGAGTTATCATATGCCTTACTGTTGACATGAAACTGTTGACTCTTCCTTTTGAAATTACTGGACGTGGGAATCCAAAATGACATTTTGTATAACATTTTCCCTTTGATTAGTATTTCCGTTGACAATATTTTCCACATCGATGACTTTGAAACAGTAAAACTTGTTGTCTCAAGTTGTTTTCTCCTCCTTCTTTTGGAATGGCACAGGTAACATACTCTTCAATGAAAGACAAATCACTTTCATCAGTATCACTTCTAAATTTTGGTGCATTCTTGATCCATAACAGCATGTGTATATGAGGTGCACCTCTGGCTTGGTACTCCTTTCTCCAAAAGAAATCAATAACTTCTCCAAGAGGTGGATTATTTTTATTGCAGATAAAAGACAACTTAGCTTGAAACCTATGATTAAAATATCTGCACACATTTACAGGATCCAAGGAACACAGTTCTCCAGCTTTCTTCAATTCAATGTTTTTAATATTTGAATTTGCTTCTCGTAGGAATTCAAGTAAATCGTCCCAGGCGTATTCAGCACAGCTAAGCGTAACGAACAACGTAGGGGTTCCTAAATTTCTTAACATACATTTAAGTTCTCCGTGACGATGATACCACTACTCATTAGTACCACGTTGACACGCCATCAAATTAATTAACTGAGATTCTAAATGATCGTCTCTTTGTTGAACTTTGTCCAAAATTTCCTTTGCAGAAACATTTGTAAGATGAACTCCCGTTTTTAATGTGGTTCACTGCATATGAAAGTCCAGACAAGTCACTTTCAAACAGAAGATGAAATAAATATGGAATGCACTGTCGAAATCTTGGATCTTCTGAGTACAATCTTGTTGTACGATATTCTGAAGCTGGAATCTGTACTGGTCGTTCATTATATCGTCCACCTTTTCCAGTGGGGAAGAGCTTTGGAAAACAACGAGCTTCTTAATATTTTTCCCATACACTCATGGGAGTTCCCTTGGCTTTCTTCATTTGGAATAATTCAATAGTGTTTCCTATCACTTCTTTTGAATGTAGAGGATGTATACTATAATGTTCAGAAATTTCTTCACTCCTGGAGTTGTCCACTTTTTCTATTTGGCCAGTTGAAATTTCTCTTTCATCTTCTAAAGATATTTCTTGTACTTCCACATATACATTTTCATAATAAATATTGTTTTGTATAAGATATAATGTAGCCTTTTGAAGTTTGTTCAGATCTACTAACTCTTGTCATAATTTCAGACTCTTTGTTGGTACGCCATTAACTAGAATAACTACAGATTTACTTTCCTCTCTCTCTACACCAACAGTTTCAATATTTTTCTTAAAATCTAAAGGTAAATACACAACTCTTCCTTTTAAACCTCTTTGTAAATCTGTTGGAGGCAGCTTACCTGTTTTAGGCTCCATACGAACTATAGCCTGAAACAGGTAAACAGATTGAATAAGAATGGACTCATACGGGTCTCCCAGCTGGCGATGATCAACCAATGGGTTTTTGCCCCACCGTCCGAACCGGCGTACCGGACGGACAAATGGATAATGAACCCTGGGGGGTATCGGCGTGCACTTTATTCCAATCCCAAACGCCAGCGACTTACCGGTCCTACGGCCCAAACAGTTTCAATTTGGCACCGTGCAACAAGAACACTGGGGTGGAACAAAAAAATAACACTGGCCACTCCCCTTTGGGACTCCGAGCAACTTGGCACATTGAGCAAATGCCCGGGCTTTGATAAGTGGGACTTAATAGGCATATCCTCCGTAGGTGACCTCTGGAAGCGAAATGAGATGGTCCCTTTTAGTGACCTGCAAGCAGAATACCAGCTGGCTGGGTCAGAAATGTTCCGATACTTACAAATACGCCACACAATAACTACCAATGTGGCATGTGGTGAGACTTTACCTGAAGCCTCCCCACTGGAAGACAGGCTTTTAGCAGATCCCATGCCCCGCAAAGCAATATCACATACATATTGCAAATTAATCAACAACAAGCCGGACACACTGGTGCGTCTCCGGCAGTTGTGGGAATCAGATTTAGGTTATTTGGAAGATGACAACTGGCAAGAAGCACTTTCCTCCCCTAAAGAGGTCGCTATACCGATGAGGCTCCGCTTAGTCCAGCTCAAAATCCTACACAGAACCTATCTATCGGCACAGACATTGGTAAAAATGGGGCGTCGGCCTTAGACGCTGTGATGCGGAGGGTACATTTTCCACGTGCTCTGGGAATGCCCACACATTCAGTCCTACTTGGGAAAAATCATCTCCACCCTTACAAAGGTCTGTGGGAAAAACATAGCCAGCTCCCCACAACTTTGTTTGCTCAATGTTTGGGAGGCAACCGATTTGAACAAGACCGAGTGCATGTGGGCCTCACTAGGCTTTGCCCTTGCCAAAAGAAATGTAGCTCAGATATGGGGGGCCGGGGATCTGCCCACTTATCAGAAATGGTCCAATGACATGGACAATGCGATGATCGCAGAGAAAGACGTCTTCAAACGCAGGGGTTGCCCTAAGAAGTGGGACCACAAATGGGCTAAATGGAATGTGTCACGTGGCGGTCTCTGTGTATCCCCAAATGAGGAGCTGCATCGTGCTGGGGTTGACACCGATTCTGAATCGATTTAAAATTGTATGGGATTGTACGTGATTTGTGTTCGCTGCTCATTTGAATATGTCACCACTGTATACTACTGTCATGTGGCCTCGCTGTTTCCCACTGTATCATCACAACTGTTTAATAAAAAGTAAATAAAAAAAAAAGAATGGACTCATACGTATTTAAATCTACCAGTTCCGGAGGAATAGCTACCAACTCTAGGTTATTATGTACAGCACTAGCTGGCATTTTTCTCTTCTAATTTGCTGTAACAATATTTACAAATATGTTGATCACTACTCAACTCAAAACGACCTTCCACCAACAAATAAGCACCAAATTGCTCCCATTTATCATTGTTTTCCTTTTCACTTTTTAAATACACATCAATATTCCTAGTTTGACTTCTATAGTGAGTACGTCGACAACAAATACAAACATAGTTTGGTTATTCACAAGAAAGTACCTTAAACTTTGTAATTTCTTCTGCCAACTTCTCAGTAGTACTATCTTCTACCTCGTCTTCAACACCTACACTTATCAAACTCTCACTTTCTCTACACTCCCTTTCAGGACCAAAGAAACGAAACTGTATATCATCAGAATTTTTGTTTTTACATCCAATACTGAATTATGCAAAAGAGCAGTATTTATTTCACTTAAAGATAATGCAGGACTTTTTACATAGTACAATCTTCTTACTAATTTCCACATTTCTGAGTGATTAAATTTTGTAATATATCAATAGATTCCTGTTGTATACTACAAATACTCCACAATCCCACTTGTACACTGGAGCTTGTGTACGTCTCTCTTGAACTTCTTCAGCTATTACTTCTTCCACATTTCTAGGAACCATCTTTTCTTTTTCAATTGGACAACCATTTTTAACCTCATAACAACGACCCATGGTATCAACTGCATGAACTAATGTACTTTGTTGAAAATAGCTTTCTTCATTAAAAAAAGGTTCAGTACTAGAAGTGTGCTTCCTTTCACCCGAAATATTTTTTTACAAAAGTTAGTTCTATTAACCAGTCTTTTTCTTTTACTTTTCTCCTTCATAAAGTGCATTGTTTTATTCAATGTTTTCATTCTCTTCGATACTAATATAAACAAATATGCAATTCAAAAGCCTTTTCGACTGCACTTTCAATCTGTTCTTTCTTCTTGTAAAATGCTGATATGTTTTGCAATCTTTCAATACATTTTGTAGTACTCTACTTTTATACATTTTCTTCCTAATGTCTTTATATTCTTTCATCCTTTTTTCAACATGGATTGTTTTCCTATCACCTGATTTTGCATTAATTTCTCCTTTTTTTCTTTTCCTTCTGATTGTTTGTAGTACTTTTCTTTCTCTTTTCCCCATTTTGAAAATCGATTACATTTTTTAAAAGACTTTTAACAAATTCTTTTGTTCTCTTACCAGAAGACTTTTTCTTCAACGTCACATGTTGTACTTCATCTACTTTCTGATTTTCTCTATCCTTTAAATAGTTCTGTTTTCTTTGTTGTCTTTTCTTTTGAACTTTTCTTGTCATACTGAATATTTCTTGATAATTATGGAGAATTTCCCCCCAAAAAAAAGTATTATCTTTCTAAAAATATTTAATAATATTAAAATAATTCTATACAAATATTGTCATCTATAAATAAAGAAATACATTGAGTAGTGAGTAGGTGAATAGATAAGTGCAATAGTAGGACCTGGATGATTCTACAACTGCAAGGGTAGCACATAACTAGTACCTGGGTGATTGCATGACTAAAGGGGTAATATCTGGAGGATTACTGGAGTACATAGCAAATCAGTGGGTGATTTTATAAGTGCATGAATACTGGCTGAGTGATTACATAAGTACAACGGTAGTACCTGCATGATTGAAGGAGTGCAAGGGTAGTACCTGAGAGATTATATAAGTTCATGGATAGTGGCTGGGTGATTGAAAGAGTGCATGGGTAATACCTGGGTGATTGCATGAGTGCATAGGTAGTGCCTGGGTGATTTCATGAGAGCAGGGGTAATAACCTGGGTAATTGCAGCAGTGCATATTTAGTGCCTGGATCAGTGGAGGACTGCATGGGTAGTACTTGGGTGTTTTTATAACTGTATGAGTGTTGGGCCTAGCAAAATATAAAGCAGCACACTATTACATGACTCAACCATAAGTCTCTCCATATTCTTAAAAGCATGCACACATACCTCTCTACCTTTTCAAATCATCATCATATCTAAAAGAAATATGTATACAATATTTTTGAAATATAGTGAAACCTAGAAACTGAGACATGTAATAGATCTGTCTGAGTGATTGCATAACTCCATGCGTAGTGCTTCGATGATTGTATGACTCCAAAGGTAGTCGCTAGGTAATTGCAGGAGAAGATGGATAGTGACTGGCTAATTCATCAGTGCACATATAGAGGTTGAGTGCATGGATAAGTGTATTAATAGCACCTGAAGGCATAGATGAGTCTTGGAGTAGTGCCTAGGTGAATAGATGAGTGCAACAGTAGGACCTGGGTGATTCTATGACTGCAAGGGTAGTGTGTGGGTTATTACATGACTGCATAGGTAGACACTGCATGATTCTATGACTGCAAAGGTACTACATAAGTAGTGCCTGGGTGATTCCATGACTACAGGGGTAATATCTGGGGGATTACTGGAGTACATAGCAAGTGAGTGAGTGATTTTATACGTGAATGAGTACTGCTTCAGTGATTGCAGGAGTAATGAGGTAGTGCCTGAGTGAATAAAGGAGTGCACAGGTAGTGCCTGGGTAATTTCATAACAGCATGACTACTGGCTGAGTGATTACATAAGTACATGGATAGTGTCTACGTGATTGAAGGAGTGCAACGTTAGTGCCTGACTGATTATATAAGTGCATGAGTAGTGGCTACTTGATTCAAAGAGTGCATGGGTAATACCTTAGTGATTGCATGAGTGCATAGGTAGTGCCTGGATGTTTGCATGAGTGCAGGAGTGATGCCTGAGTGATTACAGCAGTGCATATGTAGTGCCTGGATCATTGGAAGACTGCATGGGGAGTACTTGAGTGTTTTTATAACTACATGAGTGTTGGGCCTAGCCAAATATAAAACAGCAAACTATTACATGACTCAACTATAAGTCTCTCCATATTGTTAAAAGCTTGCATACATATGTCTCTACATTTTCAAATCATCATCATATCTAAAAGAAATATGTGTACAATATTTATGAAATATAGTGAAACCTAGAAACTGAGATATCTAATAGATCTGCCTGAGTGATTGCAAAAGTCCATGGGTAGTGCTTGGGTGATTGTATGACTCCAAAGGTAGTCGCTGGGTAATTACAGGAGAGGATGGATAGTGACTGGCTAATTGCATGAGTGCACACATAAAGGTTGAGTGCATGGATAAGTGTATGAATAGCACCTGAAGGCATAGATGAGTCACTAAGAAGTGCCTAGGTGAATTGGTGAGTGAAACAGTAGGGCCTGGGTGATTCTATGACTGCAAGGGTAGTGTGTCAGTTATTACATGACTGCATAGGTAGACACTGCATGATTCTATGACTGCAGGGGTAGTACATAACTAGTGCCGGGGTGATACCATGACCACAGTGGTAATATCTGGGGGATTACTGGAGTACATAGCAAGTGAGTAGGTGATTTTATAAGTGCATGCGTACTGGCTAAGTGATTGGAGGAGTGCATAGATCCTGAAAAGGTAATTGAAAGAGTGCAAGGGTATTGCCTTGGTGATTGAACCAGTGTATAGCTAATGCATTGATGATTGCATGAGTTCATAGGTAATATCTGGGGGACTACAGGACTACATAGAAAGTGCCTGGGTGATTTTATAAGTGCATCAGTACTGCCTCAGTGATTAGAGTAACACTGTGGTAGTGCCTCAGTGATTGCAAAAGTGTAAAGGTAGTGCCTGGGTGATTTTATAAGTGCATAGTCACTGGCTAAGTGATTGGAGGAGTGCATAGATCCTGACAGGGTGATTGGAGGAGTGCAAGGGTAGTGCCTGTGTGATTAAACCAGTGTATAGCTAGCGCATTGATGATTGCATGATTGCAGGAGTTATGTCTGGGGGATTAGAGGAGAAAATAGGTAATGCCTGGTGATTCCATGATTGCAGGAGTAATATCTGGGAGATTACAGGAGTACATAGAAAGTACCTGGGTGATTTTATAAGTGCATATGTACTACCTGAGTGATTGGAGTAGTACTGCAGTAGTACCTGAGTGAGTAGAGGAGTGCAACATCCTGAGTAGTAGCCGAATACTGAAACTGCAGCACAAAAGTCAGGTCTATGACATGGTGTACACTTTTGTACTGCAGTTTCAAAATTCTGTAACTACTCAGGGTGTTGGGCGTACTCAAAATAAAGCATAAAAGCTAAACAGGAGTCTGTTATAAATCTCAACATATTCCTGAAACTATACATGCATATATGTATACCTTTTGAAATCATCATCATATATAAGAGAAATAAACAAGTAGACTGAACTTTACATTTCAAAGACACACCTACATTTCTGCAGTGCATTGCATGTGTACCTTTCCCCAGACTCATAGAAAGTAGCTTAATCAGTAATCCCTTCTGCTAACATGTCTTAAAACTCACTTTTGTGCTGCAGCTTCACCATTCTACGAATATTGGGCCTAGTCAAACATAAAGCAGCAACCTATCACATGTCTCTACCATAACTATAACCATATTTCTAAAAGCATGCATGCTTCTATCTATACCTATTGCCAAAAGCATTACACATATTAGAATACATGTGCAAGTAGAAACATAACCACACTTACAAGAATATAAAGGCTTTAAAACTTGACATACTACACTTAACATTTCAAACACACCTAGATTATGCAGCAAATTTCAAGTGAACTTTGACACAGACTCTTATAAAGTACCATAATCAATAATTCCTCTCCCAACATATCTTAGACATCACTTTTCTACTACTACTGCTTCACTATTCTAGTAGTAATCAGGTATAGAGCATAGCTAACAGCAAAGCAACACTTCACTTATCTTTCATGAAAGTCTCCCCATATTTCTAAAACCATGTATGCATATGTCTGTACCTTTTGCTAGCAGCATCATATATAAAAGTAATACACAGATAAATGTATACCTGTGTTTTATACATCTATCATCTTCAGACGCATAACACATACCATAATATATGTGCAAGTAGACATATATCTCATTCACAAAACACTCCACAGCTCATAACTTCACAGAATACACTTCAATTTTCAAATAGACACTGAAAATTATGCGGTATATATGAAATATAACTTTCCACACATCATACAACTTACTCTAATAAATAACATCTCTACAAATATCTCAAACCTCACTATCAAGCTGCTGCTTTACCTTTCTACAACTACTTATAATGTTACACCTACCCAAATACAAAGCAGGAACCCTTCACATGTCTTTAATAAAAGTCTCACCATATTCCTAAAAGCATACATAAATATGTCTTTACCATAACACTATCCAAACCTTAAAAATTCACAGAACAAACTTCCAATTTCAAGCAAACACCAAAAATGATGTGGCATATTTCAACTGTACATCTCTAAAAACTAAAAGAAGCTTAATCAATAATACCTTATGTCAACATCTTTTAAACCACCCTATTATGCTGCATCTTCACCATTCCACTACTACTCACAGTCTTGAGCCTACCACATAAAAAGCAACAACACCTCTTTGTCATATATCATGTACCTTCAAATGTATAAGACATATGAAAATACATATACAAGTAGAGACACACTAGAGACAGAAGTCCATGTACACCTTAAAATTAAAACTTGACAGACTCCACCTCCAATTTTAAAGCAACACCTAAAATTATGCAGCCGCAAATCCATACGGGAGTTCAAAAATATATTACAAATAAAAATACCACTATTTTTTAACGACAGAACACTTCTAAAGATAGTACTGACTTGGGAAATTATGCTTTAATAACATATCACCTATATATAAATTACAATTTCAGATTTTAAGTCCACAGTTAAGTTTCAACCCTTCCCCCATTCTGCTTAATGCCAGTTTCCATAATAACAGTTCATGGAACATTCAAGTGAACTGACAGGTCACAAGTTCACCATATTTTCAAATCCAGCACACAAGGTTACAAATGCAAACAGCAGGTTTGGTTGACGTTTGCAAAATATCTCCTTATCCTATCTATTGTACCTTTCAAACATTTTCTACTAACCAATAAGGAACATGCTTTTTAAAGAAAGTAACATGCACCCTATTTTTGAGTGTACAATCTTCTTAAACAGCCAATCAATTCTCTACTTTTTAAAAAACAGCATCTTGTCCACCATTTTAGATACCTCTCATTCTACCAACTAACTACCTCAGCTACAGACATCTTTTCATTACTTCCAGACATCCCTTCAAGATGCTTACAGTATGGATTGTTGGACGTAGCTATGTTTTCTGGTGCAAAAGGTATGCTGAACACAGAGGTATTGACAAAGACCTAGCTTTGCAAAATTTTGATTTTAAATGGATTGCACAGAGAGGATTAAAGTGGCACCAATTGATGCCTTTGGTTAAAACCTTTTTGCATCTCCAACCCCCTGACCTCATGATTGTGCACTGTGGTGGCAATGACCTAAGCACATTGACTGGGGTAGGTCTCGAAATGCTGATGAAGGACACCTTTGCACAATTGATGTTGCTTTTACCTCAAACTGTCTTTGCATACTCTAATATATGCCAAAGACAGCAATGGAAGTGGTCAAATCAATTCTGTCCACAGATTGAGAAAGCTAGAAAAAATGTCAATAAAGCTGTTTCTGCTTACCTCAGAGACCATAGGATGGGCTCCATCTATAACAACAATCTACGTTTTGATATGGATGACATCTACAGAAGTGATGGAGTACACTTCACAGATCAAGGAAACAGAGTCTCAACAACCTAAAGCTGTGCATCCACACTTACATGTAGCAACAACAAACTCATAATTAAAACAAGGGCTCTTTTTAGAGCCACCCTATAACATAATAGTGAATATAATTTGTTTTTACACATACATATTTTTTTACATTTTTTGTGGATTCGCGCACCAGACGCGAATCTGCAAAAGCATGAATTCAATGTACCACAACACAATACACTTTTCAAGTTTAACTATTCATTTTTAAATTTATATATTTTTAACAACTCTATCAATTGTAATCTTGTCATTAACTTCAATCACAGTAACTCTTTAAAACAACTTCACAAATTAAAAACTACCTTCTAAATTATATACTACTTAATTATTTATTTAAGGTGAATTCACGAATCCAACGCGACGTTACACAGGGGGCTGCGCTGAGAGCTGCGTTGGGGTCACGACTCCAAACTCAAAAGAAACAAAAACGCCCCATTTCCATTATTCGCTATTCGCCCTGGGGACCCCATCCCGGGGCCTGCCAGCATTTATTTTTAAAAACAAATTAGGAGGGGGGCCGCGTGGCCCCCCTCCTCAGGCCAATAATTGCCCCGGGGACCCCATCCCCCGGGACCTGCAAACCATTTTTTAAACAGAAATAATAAAGAGGGGGACTCCGTGGACCCCCTCCTCAGGCCAATAATGGCCCCGGGGACACCATCCCCCGGGGCCTGCTACCATTAAAAAATAAAATAAAATAAGGCCTCAGCGGTGGGGACCATGGGGGGAGCCCCAATGCCCTCACGGTCCCTGCTGGCTCCCCACCTCCTGCGGGAGCCGGCATTGCTTTTGGGCAAGGGGAGCTGCCAACATGCAGCTCCCCTTGCCCAAAAGCAATTCTGCTTTGCTTCGGTGAAGCAACGAAGCAAAGCAGTGTTTGCTATGGCAGGGCGAGACCCGTGCTCCCGCCCTGCCATAGCAAACAGCAATGTCCCGGGGTGGGCACCCCGGGACATTGCAGGAGCCGGCATGGGGGTGGCGGTCCCAAAGGCCATGGAAGGCTCCAGGAGAGGGGCCGCACGGCCCCCCTCCCTTTGTGAAAATAGCCCCGGGTAAATGGTGGTACCCGGGCCCGGGGGTCCGATACGGACCCCTGTATTTACATATTCAATGTCCCGAGTGAAATGTCCAACTAACTATAACGTCCCTGAAACCTTTGGTTTTTTCAGTGAATTTCAAAGGTTTTTTAAATGCTAATTCCTAACTATAACGTCTCTGAAACCTATGGTTTTTTCAGTGAATTTCAAAGGTTTTTTAAATGCTGATTTCTAACTATGCCTACAGAAGTAGGACATGTGCAGAAAGAGGAAGAAAAGCACAGAAAGAAGCAAGGGAAATGCAGAAAGAGGCAACAGAAGTCCAGAAAGATGAAGAAAGGTGCAGAAAGAAGCAAGAGATATGCAGAAACAACTAACAGAGGTGCAAAGTCATCCTGTGACCCCAACGTTTTGCTGACTGGTACTGGTGGTAACTGACTCTGACTAACCAGGCCTGGAGCCAGTGCTATGCTGAAAGACACTTAGAATACAGTGAAAACACCTACATACACTAGGCTACACTATGGGATGGGGTAACCATGTGATTGGCATGACCTGCCCTGTAAGGCCCTAGTACATAATAGGGCAGGGGGATTAAAACTACCGCTAAGTCAGAGGTGTAGAAAGAGGTAAGAGAAGTGCAGAAAGAGGCAAGAGAGGTGCACAAAGAGGCAACAGAGGTGCAGAAAGAGGCAGGAGGGATGCAGAAAGAAGGAAGAGAAGTGCAGAAAGGGGCAAGAGAATTGCTGAAAGAAGCAACAGAGGGGTAGAAAGAAGCAAGAGAAGTGCAGAAAAAGGCAAGTGAGGTGCAGAAAGAAGCAAAAGCAGTGCGGAAAGAACCAACAGAGGTGCCAAAAGAGGCATGGGGTACAGAAAAATGTAGGAGAGGTGCAGAAAGAAGGAAGAGAAGTGCAGAAAGAAGAAACAGAGGTGCTGAAAGAGGCACGGAGGGTGCAGAAAGAGCAAGAGAAGTGCAGAAAGAACCAACA
This sequence comes from Calotriton arnoldi, assembly GCA_963921515.1. Lineage (NCBI taxonomy): Eukaryota > Metazoa > Chordata > Amphibia > Caudata > Salamandridae > Calotriton > Calotriton arnoldi. The sequence goes on along the minus strand of CAWUFW010019123.1, from coordinate 81,729 downwards.
GAGGTACAGAAAGAGGCAAGAGAGGTGCAGAAACAGACAGGAAAGGTGCAGAAAGAGGGAGCAGGAGTGCAGAAAGAGGCAAGAGAGGTACAGAAAGAGAAAAGAGGGGAGCAGAAAGAAGCAAGAGCAGTGCAGAATGAACCAACAGAGGTGGAAAAAGAGGCAAGAGGAGTGCAGAAAGAGGTAGGAGAGGTGCAGAAAGAGGCAAGAGAGGTACAGAAAGAGGCAGGAGGGGTGCAGAAAGAAGGAAGAGAAGTGCAGAAAGAGGCAAACGAATTGCTGAAAGAGGCAAGAGAGGTGCACAAAGAGGCAACAGAGGTGCAGAAAGAGGCAGGAGGGATGCAGAAAGAAGGAAGAGAAGTGCAGAAAGGGGCAAGAGAATTGCTGAAAGAAGCAACAGAGGGGTAGAAAGAAGCAAGAGAAGTGCAGAAAAAGGCAAGTGAGGTGCAGAAAGAAGCAAAAGCAGTGCGGAAAGAACCAACAGAGGTGCCAAAAGAGGCATGGGGTACAGAAAAATGTAGGAGAGGTGCAGAAAGAAGGAAGAGAAGTGCAGAAAGAAGAAACAGAGGTGCTGAAAGAGGCACGGAGGGTGCAGAAAGAGCAAGAGAAGTGCAGAAAGAACCAACAGAGGTACAGAAAGAGGCAAGAGAGGTGCAGAAACAGACAGGAAAGTTGCAGAAAGAGGGAGCAGGAGTGCAGAAAGAGGCAAGAGAGGTACAGAAAGAGAAAAGAGGGGAGCAGAAAGAAGCAAGAGCAGTGCAGAATGAACCAACAGAGGTGGAAAAAGAGGCAAGAGGAGTGCAGAAAGAGGTAGGAGAGGAGAAAGAGGCAAGAGAGGTACAGAAAGAGAAAAGAGGGGAGCAGAAAGAAGCAAGAGCAGTGCAGAATGAACCAACAGAGGTGGAAAAAGAGGCAGGAGGAGTGCAGAAAGAGGTAGGAGAGGTGCAGAAAGAGGCAAGAGAGGTACAGAAAGAGGCAGGAGGGGTGCAGAAAGAAGGAAGAGAAGTGCAGAAAGAGGCAAACAAATTGCTGAAAGAACCAACAGAGGTGTAGAAAGAAGCAAGAGAAGTGCAGAAATAACCAACAGAGGTGCAAAAAGAAGCAAGAGCAATACAGAAAAAGCTAGAAGAGGTGCACAAAGAGGCAAGAGAGGTACAGAAAGAGGCAGGAGGGGTGCAGAAAGAAGGAAGAGAAGTGTAGAAAGAAGCAACAGAGGTGCTAAAAGAGGCAAGAGGAGTGCAGAAAGAGGTAGGAGAGATGCAGAAAGAGGCAAGAGAGGTACAGAAAGAGGAAGGAGGGGTGCAGAAAGAAGGATGAGAAGTGCAGAAAGAGGCAAGAGAATTGCTGAAAGAAGCAACAGAGGTGTAGAAAGAAGCAAGAGAAGTGCAGAAAGAGGCAAATGAGGTGCAGAAAGAAGCAAGAGCAGTGCAGATAGAAACAACAGAGGTGCAAAAAGAGACAAGACGGGTGCAGAAAAAGGTAGGTAGGAGACGTGCACAAAGAGGCAAAAGAGGTACAGAAAGAGGCAGGAGGGGTGCAGAAACAGAAAAGAGGAGTGCAGAAAGAAGCAACAGAGGTGCTGAAAGAGGCGTGAAGGGCACAGAAAGAGCAAGATAAGTGCAGAAAGAACCAACAGAGGTACAGAAAGAGGCAAGAGAGGTGCAGAAACAGGCAGGGAAGGTGCAGAAAGAGGGAACAGGGGTGCAGAAAGAGGCACGAGAGGTGCAGAAAGAGAAAAGAAGAGTGCAGAAAGAGGCAAGAGGGGTGCAGAAAGAAGCAAGAGCAGTGCAGAATGAACCAACAGAGGTGCACAAAGAAGCAAGAGCGGTACAGAAAAAGGTAGGAGAGGTGCACAAAGAGGCAAGAGAGGTACAGAAAGGGGCATGAGGGGTGCAGAAAGAAGGAAGAGAAGTGCAGAAAGAAGCAACAGAGATGCTGAAAGAGGCAAGAGGAGTGCAGAAAGAGGTAGGAGAGGTGCACAAAGAGGCAATAGAGGTACAGAAAGAGGCAGGAGGGGTGCAGAAAGAAGGAAGAGAAGTGCAGAAAGAGGCAAAAGAATTGCTGAAAGAAGCAAAAGAGGTGTAGAAAGAAGCAAGAGAAGTGCAGAAAGAACCAACAGAGGTGCTGAAAGAGGCACAAAGGGTGCAGAAAGAGCAAGAGAAGTGCAGAAAGAACCAACAGAGGTACAGAAAGAGGCAAGAGAGGTGCAGAAACAGACAGGAAAGGTACAGAAAGAGGGAACAGGGGTACAGAAAGAGGGAAGAGAGGTGCAGAAAGATAAAAGAGGGGTGCAGAAAGAGGCAAGAGGGGTCCAGAAAGAAGCAAGTGAGGTGTAGAAAGAGGCAACAGAGGTGCATAAAGACGCAAGACAGGTGCAGAAACAAGCAAAAGAAGAGCAGAAAGAGGGAAGAGATTTGCTGAAAGAAGCAACAGAGGTGTGGAAAGAAGCAAGAGAAGTGCAGAAAGAGGCAAGTGAGGTGCAGAAATAGGCAACAGAGGTGCAGAATATGGCAAGAGAACTGCAGAAAGAGGCAAGAGGGATGCAAAAAAGGGAAGAAGGGTGCAGAAAGAAGCAAGAGAGGTGCAGAAAGAAGCAAGAGAAGTGCAGAAAGAAGCAAGAGCGGTGCAGAAAGAGGCAAGGGAACTGCAGAAACAGGCAAGAGAAATGCACAAAGAGGCAAGAGAGGAGCAGAAAGAGACAAGAGAGGTGTAGAAAGAAGCAAGAGAAGTGCAGAAAGAGGCAAGTGAGGTGCAGAAAGAGGCAAAAGATCTGCAGAAAAAAGCAACAGAGGTGCTGAAAGAAGCAAGTGAGGTGCAGAAAGGGGTAAGAGAAGTACAGAAAGAGGCAAGTGAAGTGCAGAAAGAAGACAGTGAGGTGCAGAAAGAGGAAGAAAGGTGCAGAAAGAACCAGGAGAAATGCAGAAAGAGACAAGAGAGGCACAGAAAGAAGAGGTTTGTGCTCCATTAGTACCAGTTTAAGACCCACATTTTGCAATAAGTAACACGTGACCATTCCAGCTTTGCAAAGGGCCTTCCACCACGCTGTAACACATGACGCTACATTTTTGGGAACATTTGAGCAGTTTGAGCTAGAAACAAGGCTTTTTTTGTTCAAATCTGCAGATTAGGCAGCAGATGATGGAATATTTGGCAAATGCAGAATTTTTTTTAATTAAGTGAAAATTGGTGCAGCCAAACACTCACATAATTCCAGTGGCCCTGTTCATACCTCCGACTAGGTCCAGAAGTGCTCCTCAGTGGTTCCTTCTTTTATTGTGTCTCATTGAGTTTATAGTTTAGCTTCTATGGAAACGAGTAAGATTAACCTGGGGTTACCACTCCACGACACAGACTACAATACCACATAATTACTCTCCAAAACACATAATCCCACTCCACATAATTCCTATACACTAAATACCACATACTTTCTATTCACATAATTTCACTGCACAACATACCACATAATTCCACTACACACAACGTAGATCCACTCTACACCAAAAAACATTAGTAAAAAACTTTTACATTTACAACGCCAATAGCTCTAACTCTCGCAAATTCGAAACCTATTACATTGCAAATGCTTCTTTAACTAGTAGTCGCGTTCAAGGAGTGGTGGAGAAAGGGGGCTGGGCCTCCGACCAGCGCTCAGGAATTTTGCTGCGTAGGACTTACAGGAGGTACCAGGAGGGCTTCTTAGCCCCTCAAGTCCCTCAGGAGTAAAGTGGACTTCATCCCCATCCCGAGGTCTGCCAGGAGGCGCATTTGCAGAGTGGTGGAGAAAGGGGGCGTGCCTCCGAAGACGTCTTAGCAAACCCACTGTGTGGGACATACTGGAGGTAACAAGAGGGGTAGTTGGCCCCCAAGGACTTCCTTGGGGGCCAACTACCCCTCCTATTACCTCCAGTAAGTCCCACACAGCAGGATTACTAAATTCTCATAGCAGGCCACGCCCCCTTTGTCCACCACTCTGCAAACGCGCTCCCTGGCACGCTCTTGGATGGGGATTGAAGTCCCCTTCACTGCTGGCGGTCTTTTGGGGCCAACTAGCCTACCTCTTACCTCCAGTAAGCCCCACACAGTGGGATTTCTGAGAGGTGGACACAGGCCATGCCCCCTTTCTCCACCACTCTGCAAACGCACCTCCTGGCGCACTCTTGGTTGGGGGATGAAGTCCCCTTTCCTCCTGAGGGTACCTAGGGGCCAACTAGCCCTCCTGTTACCTCCACTAAGCCCCACACAGCTGGATTGCTGAGAGTGCTCAAAGGCCATGCCCCCTTTTTACACCACTCTGCAAACACAGCTCCTGGCGCACTGCTGCTCGGGGGATAAAGTCCACTTGTGTCCTGAGGTCCTCAGGACACAAGAGGCCCTCATCGCCCCAGCAGCAGTGCGCCAAGAGGCGCGTTTGCAGAGTGGTGTAAAAAGGGGCGTGGCCTCGGACCACCTCCCAGCAATCCCACTGTGTGGGGCTTACTGGAGGTACCTGGTGGGCTAGTTGGCCCCTAAGGACCCATAAGATTCTAGGGGACTTCCTCCCCCAGCCCAAAATGCGCCAGGAGGCGCGTTTGCAGAGAGGTACAGGGAGGGGGTGGGGCCTCCGGCAAAATGTCGGCTTCTGTGGTTTTTTTTGTTAGAAGGGAGGCTGTGTGGCCCCCCTTCTCTTTACATTTTTTGGGCCCCGGGGACCCCATCCCAAGGGCATGAGCATTTTTTTATTAAAAAAAGTGGGAAGAGGGCCGCATGGCCCCCCTTCCCTGGGCCACTATTGGCCCCGAGGAACCCATCCCCCGGGGCCTGGCCTCGTTTTTTTATTTATTTTTGCTGGGAGGGGGTCCGTGTGGCCCCACTCTCCTGGGCCACTTCTGGCCCTGGGGACCCCATCCCCCGGGGCCTGGCCAGCCTGGAATTTTTTGTGGAGGGGGCCACGTGGCCCCCCTCCTATGCACAAGTACGGCCCCGGGGACCCCATCCCTGGGGCTGGCCTTCCGTTTTTTTTTTTTCAAATAAAAAATAAATTAAATGGAAGGGGGGCCGAGTGGCACCCCTCCCGGGCCACTTCGGGGACCCGGGAACCCCATCCCCCAGGGCCGGCCCTCAAGTTTGGGATCTTGAGGGGAGCCCCAATGCCCCCACGGTCCCTGCTGGCTCCCCGCCTCCTGTGGGAGCCGGCATTGCTTTTGGGCAAGGGGAGCTGCTAACGTGCATCTCCCCTTGCCCAAAAGCAATTCTGCTTTGGTTTGTTGAAGCTAGAGCAGGTTTCCTGCTCTCCCTTCAACGAAGCAAAGCAGTGTTTGCTATGGCATAGCAAATGACAATGTCCTGGGGGTGGGCACCCAGGGACATTGCAGGAGCCGGCCCTGGGGGCTGGCGGTCTCCAGGGCCAAGGAGGGATCCAGGAGGGGGGCCGCGTGGCCCCCTCCCATCTTTTAAAGCCCCAGGGAGGTGGTGGTCCCTGGGGCCCAGGGGTCCTCAACGGACCCCACACAATTCTTTTTTTTTTAAATCAGAGCCCCGGAGAGGTGACGGTCCCTGGGGCTGCGGGGGGACGCGTGCCCCCGCGTTTAATTATCAAAGCCCCGGGGGAGGTGGTGGTCCCTGGGACTGCGGGGGGGCTGCTTGCCCCCCGCACATTATGAATGAAGCTCCGGGAGGTGGCAGGCCCCTGGGCTGCGGGGGCCCCCGCGGGCCCCCGCTACATAATTGTGCATTGCCCCCGGGACCTGGTTCGGGGGCTTAAGGAAAACGAAGCGCGGGAGCCCGTGCTTCGTTTTTTTTTTTTCGTCCGGATTCTCGCACCCGATTTATTTAAAAAAAATGCTTTTTTTGGCCCTTGGGGTCCTCTTGGGACCCCCTGTACAGGCCTAGGGGGTCAGGGTGTTTCTACCCTGCCCCCTTTGTGCGCTTTGCGCACTTGTTTCTGTCCCTCGGTTCGTCAGGGAGCGCGAACCCTGCCGAAAAAAAAAATCGAGCGCGGTCTCCCGCGCTTCGATGTACTGGCCCCGGGTGGGCTAAGTCCCGGGGGCATGCTGGGGGTTAATTTTATGTGTGGGGGCCTCTAAGGGCCCCTAAGCCCGGGGACCACCACCCCCGGGGCTTTATGTAGAATAGTGCGGGAGGGCTCTGAGCCCTCCCGCAGCCCCGGGACCACCACCTCCCGGGGCTTCTTTTTAAAATTAAAAACCTGTGTGGGGGGCTCCAGCCCCCACACGCCCGAGACCACCACCTCCCCGGGGCACTAAGAAAAATTACAATGGGGGTCCGTTTTGGACCCCCAGAGCCCGGGGACCACCACCTCCCCGGGGCTGTGCACTGAATGGGAGGGGGCCGCGCGGCCCCCTCCTGGAGCCCTTGATGGCCCTGGGGACCACCACCCCCAGGGCCGGCTCCTGCAGTGTCCCGGGTGCCTACCCCCGGGACACTGCTGTTTGCAATGACAGGACGGGAGCCTCGCGGCTCCCGTCCTGTCATTGCAAACTTGCTTTGGATATTGGAAGAGAGAGCAGGAAACCTGCTCTCTCTTCCAATATCCAAAGCAGATTGCTTTCCACATGGGGAGCAGCATGTTAGCTGCTCCCCATGTGTAAAGCAATGCCGGCTCCCGTAGGACACGGGGAGCCGGCGGGACTGTGGGGGATTGGGGACCCCCACAGTCCCCAACGAGAGGCCAGGACCCGGGGATGGGGTCCCAGGGGCCATAAGTGGCCACGGAGGGGGCCACGCAGCCCCCTCCCCAAAGTAAAAAAAAGAAAATAATTTAAAAAAAAGTGCAAGGCCGGCCCCGGGGATGGGGTCCCCGGGGCCTTAAATGGCCTGAGGAGGGGGCCACGCAGCCCCCTCCAAATAAAAAAACAGGCCATGCCCCGGGGGATGGGGTCCCCGGGGCCAATACAGGCCCAGGGAAGGGGGCCACGCGGCCCCCTTCCCGTTTTTTTAATTTTAATTTTAAAAAAAGGGGTAAGGCCCTGGGGGATGGGGTCCCCAGGGCCTAAAAATAGCAAAAGGAAGGGGGCCACACAGCCCCCTTCAGGAAAAAAAAACGATCGGGCCCGCAGGCCCCGCCCCTTCCTTCACCACTCTGCAAACGCGCCCCTGGCGCGTTTGCAGAGAGGAACAATTCCCCTTGAATACTGGGGTCCCTGGGGCCAACTAGCCCACCAGGAACCTCCAGTATGCGCCAGGGGGCTGCCTTGCAGAGAGGTGTACAGAGGCCACGCCCCTTTTACACCTCTCTGCAACGCAGCTCTATGGCGCTTTTGGAGGTATATGGTGGGCTAGTTGCACCCCAGGGACCCTCAGGATTCAAGGGGAGTTAATCCCCCGACTTAAAACGCGCCACGGGGCGCGTTTGCACAGTGGTGAAGGGAGGGGCGGGGCTTCAGGTGACATGTGTGCAAACAGGCCCCGTGGCGCGTTTTAAGATGGGGAATTAAATCCTCTTCAATCCTGAGGGTCCCTGGGGGCCAACTAGCCCAACAGGTACATCCAGAAAGCGTCACAGAGCTGCGTTGCAGAGAGGTGTAAAAGGGGTGTGGCCTCTGTACATGTCTCTGCAACGCAGCCCCTGGCGCATACTGGAGGTTCCTGGTGGGCTAGTTGGCCCGTAGGGACCCTCATGATTCAAGGGGACTTAATCCCCCAACTTAAAACGCACCACGGGGCGCGTTTGCACAGATGTCACCTCAGGCCCCGCCCCTCCCTTCACCATTGTGCAAATATTCCTCTAAAATCAGCCGAAATCCGAATTCCGATTTACTCACCTGTTATCAGGAGAGACCTCAGTGCTGCATCTTTCAGCCCAGTACTGATCCTCAAAAGTAATTTTAACCGTACTTACCGGTAACTTGAATTTCCTTCATAGGCTAACATTGACTGGTTTCACTTGGAAATTCTTCTAAGTGTGGAGTTTTGGAACTTTAAAATATTCCTCTAAAATCAGCCGAAAGACGAATTCCGATTTACTCACCTGTTATCAGGAGAGACCTCAGTGCTGCTCCTCAAAAGTAATTTTAACCGTACTTACCAGTAACTTGAATTTCCTTCCATAGGATATCATTGCCTGCTTTTTGCTGAAAAAGTTTCTAAGTGTTGATTTTTGAAACATACAAATATTCCTCTAAAATCAGCCGAAATCCGAATTCTGATTTACTCACCTGTTATCAGGAGAGACCTCAGTGCTGCATCTTTCAGCCCAGTACTGATCCTCAAAAGTAATTTTAACCGTACTTACCAGTAACTTGAATTTCCTTCCATAGGATATCATTGCCTGCTTTTTGCTGAAAAAGTTTCTAAGTGTTGATTTTTGAAACATACAAATATTCCTCTAAAATCAGCCGAAATCCGAATTCTGATTTACTCACCTGTTATCAGGAGAGACCTCAGTGCTGCATCTTTCAGCCCAGTACTGGTCCTGAAAAGTAATTTTAACCGTACTTACCGGTAACTTGAATTTCCTTCATAGGCTAACATTGACTGGCTTCACTTGGAAATTCTTCTAAGTGTGGAGTTTTGGAACTTTAAAATATTCCTCTAAAATCAGCCGAAATACGAATTCCGATTTACTCACCTGTTATCAGGAGAGACCTCAGTGCTGCATCTTTCAGCCCAGTACTGATCCTCAAAAGTAATTTTAACCGTACTTACCAGTAACTTGAATTTCCTTTCTTAGGATATCATTGCCTGCTTTTTGCTGAAAAAGTTTCTAAGTGTTGATTTTTGAAACATACAAATATTCCTCTAAAATCAGCCGAAATCCGAATTCTGATTTACTCACCTGTTATCAGGAGAGACCTCAGTGCTGCATCTTTCAGCCCAGTACTGGTCCTGAAAAGTAATTTTAACCGTACTTACCGGTAACTTGAATTTCCTTCATAGGCTAACATTGACTGGTTTCACTTGGAAATTCTTCTAAGTGTGGAGTTTTGGAACTTTAAAATATTCCTCTAAAATCAGCCGAAATACGAATTCCGATTTACTCACCTGTTATCAGGAGAGACCTCAGTGCTGCATCTTTCAGCCCAGTACTGGTCCTGAAAAGTAATTTTAACCGTACTTACCGGTAACTTGAATTTTCTTCATAGGCTAACATTGACTGGTTTCACTTGGAAATTCTTCTAAGTGTGGAGTTTTGGAACTTTAAAATATTCCTCTAAAATCAGCCGAAATACGAATTCCGATTTACTCACCTGTTATCAGGAGAGACCTCAGTGCTGCATCTTTCAGCCCAGTACTGATCCTCAAAAGTAATTTTAACCATACTTACCAGTAACTTGAATTTCCTTCCATAGGATATCATTGCCTGCTTTTTGCTGAAAAAGTTTCTAAGTGTTGATTTTTGAAACATACAAATATTCCTCTAAAATCAGCCGAAATCCGAATTCTGATTTACTCACCTGTTATCAGGAGAGACCTCAGTGCTGCATCTTTAAGCCCAGTACTGGTCCTGAAAAGTAATTTTAACCGTACTTACCGGTAACTTGAATTTCCTTCATAGGCTAACATTGACTGGTTTCACTTGGAAATTCTTCTAAGTGTGGAGTTTTGGAACTTTAAAATATTCCTCTAAAATCAGCCGAAATACGAATTTCGATTTACTCACCTGTTATCAGGAGAGACCTCAGTGCTGCATCTTTCAGCCCAGTACTGATCCTCAAAAGTAATTTTAACCGTACTTACCAGTAACTTGAATTTCCTTCCATAGGATATCATTGCCTGCTTTTTGCTGAAAAAGTTTCTAAGTGTTGATTTTTGAAACATACAAATATTCCTCTAAAATCAGCCGAAATCCGAATTCTGATTTACTCACCTGTTATCAGGAGAGACCTCAGTGCTGCATCTTTCAGCCCAGTACTGGTCCTGAAAAGTAATTTTAACCGTACTTACCAGTAACTTGAATTTCCTTCCATAGGCTAACATTGACTGGTTTCACTTGGAAATTCTTCTAAGTGTGGAGTTTTGGAACTTTAAAATATTCATCTAAAATCAGTCGAAATACGAATTCCGATTTACTCACCTGTTATCAGGAGAGACCTCAGTGCTGTATCTTTCAGCCCAGTACTGGTCCTGAAAAGTAATTTTAACCGTACTTACCGGTAACTTGAATTTCCTTCCATAGGCTAACATTGACTGGTTTCACTTGGAAAGTCTTCTAAGTGTGGAGTTTTGGAACTTTAAAATATTCATCTAAAATCAGCCGAAATACGAATTCCGATTTACTCACCTGTTATCAGGAGAGACCTCAGTGCTGTATCTTTCAGCCCAGTACTGGTCCTGAAAAGTAATTTTAACCGTACTTACCGGTAACTTGAATTTCCTTCCATAGGCTAACATTGACTGGTTTCACTTGGAAAGTCTTCTAAGTGTGGAGTTTTGGAACTTTAAAATATTCATCTAAAATCAGCCGAAATACGAATTCCGATTTACTCATCTGTTATCAGGAGAGACCTCAGTGCTGCATCTTTCAGCCCAGTACTGATCCTCAAAAGTAATTTTAACCGTACTTACCAGTAACTTGAATTTCCTTCCATAGGATATCATTGCCTGCTTTTTGCTGAAAAAGTTTCTAAGTGTTGATTTTTGAAACATACAAATATTCCTCTAAAATCAGCCGAAATACGAATTCCGATTTACTCACCTGTTATAAGAGAGACCTCAGTGCTGTATCTTTCAGCCCAGTACTGGTCCTGAAAAGTAATTTTAACTGTACTTACCAGTAACTTATATTTTCTTCCATAGGAATCCATTGTCTGGTTTTCAGCAGAAAAGTTTCAAAGTGTCGATTTTCACAAACTACAAATATTCCTTAAAAATCGCCTGTATGACTTAAACGCATTCTTTCAACTGTTTACAGGAGATGCACCAGTGCTGGATCCAGGATCCAACACTGAGTAAGAAAAAGTAACGATAACAGTTTTTACCTGCTAAGTGAATTTCCTTCCATAGGATAACATTGGTGATTCTATGAGAAAAAGTTTCTAAGTGTCAACTTTTAAAATACAATAATATTCCTTAAAAATCACGACTGTAACCAAAACGCTTTTACTCAACTTTTTACAGGAGATGTACCAGGACTGAATCTAGGATCCAGTCCTGTGGTTAGAAAAGTAATCCATAAAGTAACTAATTGCAATTAACTAGAAATTCACATTGAGCTGAATGTTGCATTGTGTTTGAAAATGTGTTGCCCATTGCAACAACTGTAACTACTGTACTTAAAAGTCTATTGCCTATGTGCAAAGTATTTAAACTAAAGTAATTCATTCTGAGAAAGTATTTTTTGTAATGTAATGTATAATGTAATTACAATGTAATTTAAAAAATAAAATATGTAAAAGAAATTGTTTCTAAAAATGTAGTAAATCAGTATGAAAAAAATAATATAAAAATTAATACATTTAAAAATTGTCATTTAAAAAACCTTTGAAATTCACTGAAAAAAACGTACGTTTCAGGCACGTTATAGTTACAAATTAGCATTTTAAAAACCTTTGAAATTCACTGAAAAAACCATAGGTTTCAGACACGTTATAGTTAGAAATTAGCATTTAAAAAACCTTTGAAATTCACTGAAAAAACCATAGGTTTTAGGGACAGTTATAGTTAGTTGGACATTGCACTCGTACAAAACCCGTGAAATTCCCCCGTTATAGTTAGTTCAGCTAACTATAACTCGCGCCCGCAATGCACTGCTGATGACGTCACATATTACATCACTCATGACATGGTCAGTGACATCACTGATGACATCACTGATGACATCTCAAATGACATCACTGATGACATCATCCACGTGATAATCTGATGCAGCTCCTCACACCCTAATATAACCTTTGATACACCCAATCTAAATTACAGAGTGCCATTCGCAAAACCATAGACACTCCAACACCAATAACTACATACCCACTCACTGATTCTTAGGTCTACACACACACATCCACTCACTCACCCGTACAGTCACTCATACTTATGGTCACTCAGTACAGGACTATCATATGCACTCTTACTCCTATATAGACACTCAAACACCGCCACTCATCCATAGAGGTACTCACACACCTAGTCAGTCATGCAAATAATTAAACACACTGCCATTTACTCACCTATACAGTTATACACACACCAGCTCACTTAATCATACAAATACTAGCACATTGTTACGCTCTTATACAATCACTGATACAAGCACACACTCATCCATACAGCCACTATCACAATCACTCACTCTCGCTTATAGCTATTTATATACTCCAATACACATATATACTGCCTTTCACATATGTAGTTACTCACACATATACCACTGGGACATACATTCACTCACTAACACACTCTTACACACACTTACCCCCCATACAGTCTATCACAGATGCACTCTTGAAACCATCCACCCAGTGAATCACCCACTCACACATCTATGCACAGTCGCACACACCCCATCCACACAAACACTCAGGCACCCATACAGATACTCATAGAACCAATCAATAACCCATATAGACACTCATGTAGCTATTCGCAAATCTATGCATCCACTTACACACCAACAGACGGATACAGACATTCACACAGTTTAGTCACTAACCCATGCATTCAGTAAGATACGTTTAATCACTCACTTGTAGAGTCAGTCACGCACGTACTAAATCATCCATTCAGACACTTATACACCCACTCATTCTTCAATACGCCTTTCCCTACATATATTAAACATATTTAAACTTTACAGAAACACACAGTCACTGGATGATGTCATCAGTGATGTCATTTGAGATGTCATCAGTGATGTCATCAGTGATGTCACTGACCATGTCATGAGTGATGTAATATGTGACGTCATCAGCAGTGCATTGTGGGGCGCGAGTTATAGTTAGCTGAACTAACTATAACGGGGAATTTCACGGGTTTTGTACGAGTGCAATGTCCAACTAACTATAACTGTCCCTAAAACCTATGGTTTTTTCAGTGAATTTCAAAGGTTTTTAAAAGCTAATTTCTAACTATAACGTGTCTGAAACCTATGGTTTTTTCAGTGAATATATATATATATATATATATATATATATATATATATAAAGGCTACACAGTCCTGGCCCACCTCCTTTCTCGATGGGACCATCCAGGTACGGACCACAACATGAAGAGACTCAAGAGTTGCTCGTTAAAAGTGCTTTAATTGATTGCATAAACCTCCGTGTTCATCAGGCTAATGCCTGCCAAGACACGTTTCGACCGCTGGGATGCGGTCTTGATCATATATATATATATATAGTAATTAATCAATGACTGACTAAAAGACTTATTTATTCTGTTTTTAGAAACATTCTGAAACATTCCACACATTCTATGGGTGTGGTGAAGTGCATCACACATGCAGTGTATGGAATGGTTGGACAAATTAAAACATGTTCCTTGTTAGTGCCTGCTTCAAGAAGGTGTTAGTTTTTAATACAAAGACTGGTCCGGCTATATTTGTAGCTCAGGTTTTGAGTCAATAACTGTGGGTACTTAGTCAGACCCACCCAAGTGATTCCCAAGTAAACTCCCTGTGCTGTCACTAAGACTTTGCAGATCTGAGCCAAAAGTTGTAGTGTGTAAAATTCATATGATTTGCATCTGCGTAATTACACAAAATTCTACAAAACTCATGCAAAATTACACCAAATACTGAAATAGAATTTAGTGTTATATTTTAGCATGAAATGCGTTCTCACGTCTCTTTTGGACATGAGGATGCATTCTGCACAAACAAAATAGCACCAAAAGCACAAGTGTCGCAAACAACAGCCACTTGCATTCTGGTCAGTGGCGTTGTTACTGTACATCACGCTAAAATGTTGTCATGAACATTTCATAATTATGCATGTGGTGTAATGGTAGTGTGTAGCCAAAAGGTCTGTAGGCAACACTTTTGCTCTCAGTAGAGCTGTGCGGGGTGCAAACCTGTCGTACAGAGGTGTTTATGACCCGCTGGTAAAAAATTCCAATCCAGCAACAGCCTGATGTGTTAATGCACGCGCTTATCTCAGTTTATAGCCTGCAAGTCCGAGGTTCCATTATCAGTGAGGGTGCTCAGCATGATGTTCACACAGTGCGAGGTGGAGTATGGAAGCCAGCGGTGGCTCCTCCACTAAGGCTGTTTTTTGAGCAGTACAAAAAGGAGAAAAAAAATGATAATAACACAATGTTATTATCATTTTATTTTTCCTTACTGGCTCAGAGTTGTTTAATTATAGGTGCAGGCCTGAGCTGTTTTAGGAGTGGGGGGAGGAGAGGTGGGTACTCTCTTAAGTGTGCATGATACTTTGGCCGGCCATCTTGGGCTGGCCAAACAGTCATGCACACTTAGCCTGTTCTCTACCTGGCTTTAATGCACAGCCTGGGTGGAGAACATGCACAGGCTCCCAGTTCCTGTCTGTGCATTGAACCAGGGTGCTCAGATGAATTACAATGCTTCTGTCATGCTGGTGACAGCAGCGTCGTGATGAGCTAGGGAATTCTGGGAGCCTGTGTGCTACCGGTCCTTCAGTGCAACAGAAGAGGACAGAGTACAGAGGCTGCAGCAGGTAAGTGATTTTTCATTTTTTTCTACACCCCCCCCGTTTCATTCATTAACAGCTCCCACTGATAGAAGCTGTTGGTCAATAGGTCCGTACCAAGTCTGAAGCCTAGTGGGTTATTGACTCTGCTATAGAGATTTAAATCAGCGGGTCCGAAACAAGTTATCAGAATAACAAATGGGTTCAGTACAGAGCTTCTTCACAAGGTGGCAGTGCCTTGGAAGGGCTGTGCAGTCAGCTACATCTATCAATAGTTTGCTGAAAATACACCCTCATTACCATGATTTGTTCACAATATGTTAGGGTTAGGGAAGCATTCTTCATCTCAAACAGACACAATGAGAGTTGCACTGTACAGCAGTAGTCATTAAGGTGTCTGCTCCCAGACTGGCACTTCTGAGGATTTCATGCTGCAATTTGTGATAACTTCCCTTCACTAATACTGCTGCAATGTTTTTATTTGCGTACAACTACTTATATGTTTCATGAATATGTGGGCACAAGGGTCGGTCTTGGACAGAAAATAGGCCCGGAAACCAAAATAAAAGTGGCCCCGTTAGCGAATCAGATAGTTCAAATGTACCCCACATTTACAAATCATGGCAGTTTTGAACCTATAATAACATGCTGTCTAAGTGTTTTGCATGGTATGGGAGACCGTATTCATTTGTGCTTACTGCAGGCAATGGGCCTCATTTGTGAGGAATTGGGGTAGGGCATCCCCGCAGGTCTTCTTGCAGTGCTGCCCTACACCAATGTGAAAGGGCAGGAATGCACTGTATTTATGAAACACAGTGCATTCCTTTCCTTTACCCTTGCGCTGGTGCACATTTTACAGGATAGCACCAACATAGACACCCTTGCACAATGGTGCAAAGGTGACTCAGTTGCAGGTAGTATTGTTTTCGTGCAGGAAGGGGTGCCTTCCTACACACAAACAATCCAAAGAGGCATTTCCCTCTTTCTATGTGTGCTGCAGAATGCAGCACTCATGGAAAGAGAAAAAAACGAGGATAAATAAAAATATTTCTGCTTGTTATGCCTGCTCTGGTGAGGCGTAAGGTTTTGATGCTGCCCAAGGTTTACGTGATTAAGTAAATCTGGGTCAGCATCAAAATCCATAGGTGTTACGTGGGGAAACCCACAGTAATGCCCATGGAACGCCTCCTTGGTGCAGAATAAGGCAATGCAGCGACTTGCACTGCTTTGTCTTACTCCATATCTGTGAGGCGATGCAAAACCAAGCAGAGTGGCTTTGCATGTCTTCCTAGATATGACTGAGCGGCTTGTGCCACCAGAGTGTCAAAAAAAGTGACGTTCCAGCAGCGCAAGCCTCTCATAAATAAGCCACAATGTTTTTATAGTGCCTAATTTTAGCCAGTGGTTGCGAGTATGGCCACCAGCACTCTCAGTTTTGGAGTAAAAACTTCCCCCCCCCCCAACCATAAAACAGACAAAAAAATGCCCCACACACTGGCCTTCCACACCAACCCTTCGAGCACTGCCAGATAGCCCTACTGTCTAATCCTACACTGGTGGCTACATATACATTTAATTAAAAAACGTTCAGTGCCAGTTTGATCTGAGCACAGTAAAGGGTTTCTTATTAAGAATGTGCAAAAAGAAAATATTGTGGGTGTTGAAGCAGCAATACAGAGCTTCTTCAGAAACAGCAGCAGCAGCAGACCTGCTTTCCATAGGTGAACAAATGGGGCATGAGACTGTTGTATTTACTGTTTCTTTGATGAGCTTTTACGCCTGCAAATATGTGAGTACTTATCCTCTAAAACAAGGCTGCACTTCTATGTAGAGGCTACTAGTCTTCATTTATGAGGGGGGGAATGAAATATCAGTATATCCTATGTGTTTTTGTAGGATGTTGTTTACGGTGAATGCATTGTATATATGATATTTGATTTCACTGTTGCCTGGCTGCTTACTTTGGAAATACAACTCATGTTGCAGCAAGATCCTGAGACTGCATAAGAGGTGTTTGAATCCTTTTTGGTCAGAGCTTTTAAAAGGGGTGTAGAGAGCATGCCCTTGTTACACTTTGGATGGCCCTGTTAAAGGTGAACATCAGAAAACATTCACTCCAGCATTTGCAGAATCTTCTTTCGATGCGTGCATTAATTACCCTGTACATTCTCTCACATTGCTATGATCACAATGTTGTCCCTTAAGAGCAGCCTAACACTCTTGTTGTCCCCTGTATATCCATGCAGGCACTATTTTATTTACGCTACCGACCCCTGAGCTGATTAGCTAGCCTTGCTGAAGTGGTGGACTAGTAATTCTACTGACTTCCAAACACACCTAATTTAGCAATATCTGACATACAAATAATAATGTTTCTTTCCACAGTTTTACATCCTCTGATTGTTTGCTATCTCAAAACGCCTCTTCCCAGTGTACTGCTAATGCCCTACAAGAAAATTGACCTTGACCTAAGACTTTTAGTCGTTGCCTCCCCTTTCTTTCTTTTGTGTGACCCTCATTTTACTATCCATCCTGTGTATGCCTTCTCTGAGTATAGCTTACTCTTTTTTTCGTTAAATAATTTTTATTGAGTTTTAGAGAAAGAAAAACATTATCAAACAAAAAAACACAATACAAATATGATATAACAACCAATGTAGAGGAATAAAACATGGGCAAATAATTTAGGAAGAGAGAGAAAAAAATAAAAGGAGAAATAGGAAACGGAAAAAAATATATAATAGAGGTCAGTAAATAATTATATATAGTGTGTTGTAAGATAATGAAGGATGAGAAAAGAAAGAAAGGCGGAGAAGAGGAGAAGGAAAGAAAGGAAAAGTATAAAGCATGAAATGAATATCTAAAATGGAAAAAAAATAAAGATTAAGATAAAGACTAAGATGCAGGTGCATATGTAGAAAGATATGAAGTAAAAGGTAACCACAATAGATCAGATTAAATTTTCTGAGATAAGGAAAGAGAAGAAACATTAGCAATTCTGTGCTCATCACAAATATAATTCCACCAAATTAACGATGATAATTTAGAGTTGTCTTTCCAGCAGGACAAGCTCACTTTAAATGCGAGAGCAATAAAAAGATCAAACAACAGAGAAATAGGAGAAAAAACATCAAAAGCAGGTGAGGCAGTGCCAAGAAAAACATTTTGCATTGATAAGGAAATATCACACGGAAATATTTTCATGCATTTTGCCCAAATAGATTGCCAAAACCTCAATACATTAGAACATTCATATAATTGGTGAATCAAAGTCCCAGAGGAAGCAGAACAAGACACACAAAGGGGAGAGGAGGTAGGGGAAAACTTGGATATACATTCAGGAGTAATAAGAGCTCTATTATAAATGAAGTATAAGGATTGAGTGATGCGGGCTGCACCAGAAGTTTTTAATAACTTAAGCCAAAATGTATCCCATAAAGGAATAGGAAGTGATATAGATAAATACGCTTCCCAAAGTAATTCGTTATGGGTTTTAGATCGTTCAATAACAGGTGACAGCAACATCTTATAAACAGAAGCAGCTTTAGTTCTAAGGTCATGAGAAATATTGTATATCGGTGTGGTAGTGATAAGTGAGGGAGAGGCTGAAGGAAAATTATTAACTGTTAAATAGGACTGTAAAGCAGATGATATTAAAAGGTACTCATGAAGAAACGAGTTAGGCAAGTTATATTGTGACTGCAATTAGGAGAAGGGAATAACAGAATTATGACGAACAAGCTGATAAATAAACATAATTCCCTTCTCCTTCCAGTTCTTGTAGTAGAACGATTTACGTCTAAATTTAATACATTTACTATACCAAATAGTAGAGGACAAAAAACATTGGTGTGGATCAAGACCAACTGACAAAATATTATATAATAATTGTTGGGAGTATTTCAAAATAGGATTATTTGATATAAAAGTGCAATTAGACATATATATTATATTTTTAAAAGAAAAATTCCTCAGTAGGGAGCGTTCAAATGTAATCCAACGTGGCACAGGATTGTCAGCAAATTCATAAGTTAAGGCAAAAAATTGTCTAATTAAAAATGCAGAATGATATAGTTTAAAATCAGGAAAACGAACACCACCCTCATTTTTGGGACATTTAAGTTTTACAAGGGCAATACAGGGATGTTTATTATTCCATAAAAATTTGATACAAATAGAATTAGTTTGAGAGAAATATGAAACGGGAATCCTAAAAGGTAACATGGATAATGTGTAAAGAACATGGGGAACAATCATCATTTTAATAGTGTCCAATCTACCCCACCATGACAGGTGGAGAGGCGTCCAAGAGAGAAGTAATCTCTGTATTCGGTAATTAATGCATTAAACGAATAGCTGATTGTGTTAGAAAGAGTAGAAGAGAACCAAATTCCAAGATATTTTATTTTTGTAGGGCACCAAGTGAAATTAGTGTTAGTGAACATATATTGGTAGCAAAGGGAGTTTAAAGGTAATACCTCTGTTTTTGAGAAGTTCAATTTATATCCAGAGATGCTAGAATATAACTGAACTTCATGAAAAAAGGGAGGCAGGGAGGAAATAGGGTTAGACATATACACCAGAATATCATCGGCGTATGCTGACAATTTAGTTTTAGTGGAGTTATGTACAAATCCTGAGATAAGCGAATTAACACGAATGCGTTCAAGGAAAGGTTCTAAACATAAAACAAATAACAGGGGTGAGAGAGGGCAGCCTTGACGGGTACCTCTATACAGGGGGAAATATTTAGAAAAATGGTTATTAACAAAAATACTGGCACGCAGGGCAAAATATAACAGTTAAACATAAGAGATAAAATTCGGTGCAAAACCATACCATTGAAGAGCAGTAAACATGAATTGCCAATTAATACGATCAAAAGCCTTCTCCGCGTCCAGAGACATTGCTGCAAGAGGAGACTGGTATTATCTTCCAAAGGGGATGACATTAGAAAACATTTGAGCATCATCAGCAGCCAACCTGCCCTTAACAAAACCAGATTGATCGGTATTTACCAATAATGGGACAATATTCTCAAGATGAGAGGCATGGATTTTCAGCAAATATCTTGCAGTCGTAATTAATTAATGAGATAGGGCGATAATTTTTACAAAGGGTGTGTTCTTTGTCAGGTTTGGGAATAAGGACAATCAGAGCTTCCATAAAGAAACCAGATGCCTTGGAATCTTCGAGGAAGGAATTAAAAGAGCAAGAAGTTTAGGAGCAAAAATAGAAGAAAAAGTGGAAAAAATTCAGCTGAGAGACCATCAGGACCAGGTGCTTTAGATTTTTTAAAGATCTAATGGCATCCGTTATTTCTTGAGAGTAATTTCAGCTTCTAGTAAATCAAATTTATCAGACAAGGATGGGGGTTTAGGAAGACCATTAAAAAAGGTGTGCATATTCTGACTAGAGGGGTTGGTGTCATCAGAATATAGTGACTGATAGTAATCTTGAAACGTAGTAGAAATATCGTCATCGAAGGACGCCAATTTGTTGGTAAATTGATTTAGGATAGGGCCAATATTTTTGCGTTCAGATTTGATTTAAAAAAAATTGGCCAGCATTTTGCCTGCTTTATTTTGGCCTCTGTGGTATTTGGACTTAATTTTAAGAAGGACATTACAAGCATCAACTGTGGCAAGTTTATTAAGAGTAGATTTGACCTTAATTAACTCGTGGAGAGTCAGGGGGATTTAGAAGTAAAGTAAGTATGTTCCAGTGATTTGAGCTGTTGTAGTAGAGTTGTATACTTGGCCTGGTTAATTTTCTTCTTTCTTGCTGAGTATGCAATAGTAAAGGCACGGAAAGAGGCCTTAAAGGCATCCCAAGTATTAGGAAAAGAAGTGTCTAAAGGATTATTAATATTAAAAAATTCGTTGATAAAGGTAGTGGCTTCAGAGATTAAATCATTGTTGGACAAAAGAAAGTTATTTAGTTTCCAACGACCACATTTTGGAGTACTCAGGGAGAGGTCAAGTGAGGAAAGGACAGGCGCGTGGTCAGAAATAAAAATAGATCCAATCTCGGAAGATTGGATAGAGGGCAGTAAAGGTTTACTAACCAAAATATAATAAATTCTAGAGCAAATATGATGGACATTAGAAAAAAATGTGAATTCAAAGGAGTCAGGATTACAGGTTTTCCATACATCAAATAATGGACGTGAGGCAATGGCAGATTGAAATGATCTATGGGATTTATCGGCATTGAAATTACATTTGGACTGTCTGTCAGAAAATGGGTCTAACCACTGATTAAAATCACCAGCAACAATAATGTTAGGATTATCAATGGAGGAGAGTAAGATCTTAATGTTGTTCCAAAAATCAGGATCTGGTTTAACGGGCCCATAAATATTGAATAAAACGATTTCTTTATTGTGAATGACAACCTTAGCCATTACCCAACGTCCATCAGTGTCACATTGTGTAGATAAAATTTGTACATGTAACGACTTATGAAAGAGAATAGCAACACCACCCTTGCGATTGGAGGCTGGGGAATAAACAACTTGGCCTACCCACTGTCTGTTTAATTTAAGAGATTCTGCATAATTACAATGAGTTTCCTGTAAGAAAGAGACAAGAGAATTCAATCTAGACAAATGAGAGAGTACCTTTTGTCTTTTAACGGGGTGTCCTAGACTACGAACGTTCCACGAGACAACATTACACATATTGGGAGGTGGGGTAGGTATTACATGGATGGAGATGATACACTTCAGGAACACAGCTGAAAACAGAGAAACACCATTTAATAAATACATTTGAAACACAATATGCACAACAACAAATAACAGAGATAAGCACATGCATCATACAGATTAAAAAAAAAGAACAAACAATTAAGAACATAAAGGGAAAAGGAAATAGTAACAAAAAGAGATATATCAAGGAAAGAGATCCAGATCTAGGACGAAGAGTAGACGAAGTGAGCATGGAGCGTAACAGCACCGAGAACAGACGGAGCGACAGAGACAGAGATACTAAGAGATAAGAAAATGAACAGCCATAAGGAACATTATAGAAAAAGAGTTAGGGACGTTGGATAGAACTATCAACAGAGTTTGGTGAGAGACTTTGGAGAAAAGACTTCAATTTAACAGGATCATCAAAAGAACGAGTAGTGCCCTCATGAGTAATTTTACACAGACACGGATGCAAAATGCCATAACGAATCTGTAACTGTCTCATCTGAGGGCGAAGAGCAAGCAAATCCTTCCTTCTGGCATTAGGGGCATTAGAGAGATCCTGAGAAAGATAAACGGTATGACCAGACCATATAAGACGGCGCTTCACTTTTGCTGCTTTAAGCACATGCATGAGGACCGTAAATTCCAAAAATAGCATTATAATTCCTCTAGGTCTAGTAGAGTTCGGTTGGATTCGACCAAGGCGGTGTGCACGTTGGATATTTAGTGGGGGCTCTAATGGAAGATCCAGAAGCTCGGGCAGGAACCTCTTCAGAAGGAGAAGAAGCTCTGGGCCCTCCAAATTCTCTGGTAAGCCCTATATACAAAGGTTATTACGTCTATTGCGATATTCAAGGTCCTCAGTATGTAACTTGAGATGCTGAATTTCCTGCTCCAGGATGGGAATCTTAGTAGTAACGTCATGTAAATCACTGATACGTTGCTCCATATCAAACACCTTCGCTTCCATATTAATCCACCTGTCCTCAATTTGTTGGAGTTTCTCATTAGTAGAGGACATAAAGGAGTTTAATCCCCTCACCTCCTCAAGAATAGTATCAAGAACAAGATTGTGAGATGACAAAATGGGTGAGGGGGGTCATTTTTATCCCTCTTGGGCTTTGTGCCAGAAGAAGAAGCTCTAACGGATGTTAAAATGTCACTGGCCATGGTGGTACATCGAGATGGACGATGTAGCACCTTTAGTGGTGACCTCAGCCTGCCCATACGCTTAAACACACTTTGTAGAGGAAGGCAGGTATGAAGAAAAAATGGTAATTAGATCTATATGTCACATACCAAAAATGAAAGAATGAAAGAATGAATGAATGAGGGGTTTTGTAAAGCACAGGAACTCACCCCTACAGGGGTATCTCCGCACTAGCAGGGAAACACAAAAACAAGGAGGTGGAAAGATAGCCAGGCTAAAAGAGTTCGGTTTTCAGTAGTTTTCTGCATTTAAGCAAATCAGGACACACACGTAACGCAAAGGGGAGTTTATTCCAGAGGCGCGGGGCTACATAGGCAAAAGTTTTGCCACCCGCACGAAGCTTGTTGATCCGGGGTACCACAAGCAGAGCCTTTCCACTAGAACGTAACTGTCTGTTGGGATGATAGGGGACAAGACTATCGGTCATGTACCTGAGACCACTGTCATTAAGAGTTTTGTGAATCAAACAACAAATTTTAAACTTGATTTGACTCTGAATGGGAAGCCAGTGTAGGCTTTTTAGTAATGGCCGGGAACTAGTTCTGGGTGGTTGATTTAGAGGCAGTCGAGCTGCCGTATTCTGCACTACCTGGAGTCTATCTAGTGTCCCCTCATTCGCGGCACCCAGAAGTGCATTACAATAGTCCAGTCTGCTAACTACGAGGGCTTAGAGTAGGGTCTAGCATGCCGATAGAGGGAGAAGATCGAACACTCTCCGTAGGAGTTTTAGTAAACCAAAACAGCTACCTGACATGACTGCCACCTGCTCCTTCATAGCTAGAGAAGGGTCCAAATGTACTCCTAAGTTTTTTGCCTTGTTGGTAGGCACATGAGCAGGGCCTAATTCTGCCGGCCACCACCCTGGGGACCAGAGAAGTTGAGCTTTGCCAAAAAGGAGGATTTCGGTTTTGTTGGCATTCAACTGGAGACAGTTCTTTGACATCCAGTTGGAGATTGCGCGCATGCCCTCTGCAAACTTCTGTTTGGTAACATCCGAGTTGTTATCAATTGAGAACAGGAGCTGCGTGTCATCTGCATATGAAAAAGGGACAAAGCTGTGATCTCTGATGATCTGTGCCAGGGGAGTCACGTATATATTAAATAACGTGGGACTAAGGCACCATCCCTGTGGCACCCCTTTGTTCAGAGGTTTAGCTCCGGAGTGAAATTTCCCCAGGTTCACAGTTTGGGTGCGTTGTTCAAGGAAGCTGGAAAACCACTGAAAGGCAGACCCCACTACACCGATTCCGTTAATATTTGTAGCAGTCTATGATGTGCCACAGTGTCAAAAGCTGCGGATAAATCCAGCAGCACCAAGGCTACATCTTTGTCCTTATCTAGGGCCAGCTTAATAGCATCTGTGACACCAAGCTAGGCCGTTTCGGTCGAGTGTTTAGGTCAAAAGCTGAATTGTGAGTGACCCAAGCATGGCTGTGCTTCCATGAATTTCATGAGCTGCGCATTGATATGTCCCTCCATAGGTTTGCTCATAAGAGGAAGAAGAGAGATCGGGCGATAGTTGGACTGTTCTGAAGGTGCTGGATTGTTTTTTTTGATAATTGGTAACATTTGTGCAGCTTTCCACGCCCGGGGTACTATGCCCTCACTCAGTGAATAATTAATAAGTGAGCCAATAGCAGGGGCAAGAGGCCGCGCCAATAGGGGCATACCATTTTGCCGGCATTATATCACTGGGAGATCCTGATTTTGCTGCTTTCAGCAATTCTTCTACTTTGGAGTCCTGAAGGGGAGGAAAACAGGCCAGCACGTTTCCTGCTCTGGACTGTATATGGGGTACAGTGAGAATGTCACTGACGCCTAGCCTACTAGGAAAAGTATCATAGATTTTTTCAACCTTATCAACAAAGAAATCAGAAATATTGTTGTATAAGGTCTGGGAGGCAGGGATACTATTTTTGCAGGCCTTAGGAGAAGTAAAAGATTTAAGAATAGTGTATAGCTGTTTCCCTGAGTTCCCAGCTCCAGTAATTGCGCCAAGATATATCTCTTCCGCGTCAGCTTGATATTTTTATGATACGTATTGGATGCTGCCTTAAAGATTTCTTTCTCTGACTGGAGATGAGACTTGCGCCAGGTTCTTTCTAGTTTTTTACAGCGTGATTTTTCTCTACATAGTTCTAGGGAGAACCACGCTGCCTGTTTCCTTTCCAATTTGGGCTTTGATGGTTTTAGAGGCGCAATAGTATCTAAAGACAACTCTATGGCATGATGAAGTTCATCGAGTCTACTATCAATATCTCCAGACTTAGCGTACTCAGGAGATCTGAACGCCTGCCGAAAGCTCTCCTCAGATTTTGTGCCATTGGCGTGACGCCTTTCTTGTGTGAGTAGAATTGACTGCTGTCTGGTTTGGACAGTGTATCTGGAAGTTAATAATGGAGTGGTCTGACCAGATCACTGGTTCCGGGGGTAGGGAAAATATATTGGGTGAGTTCGGAAAAATGAGATCAAGGGTGTGACCAGCTGTATGGGTCAGTCCTGTGTTGTTCATGACTAGCCCCAGCGAGGTCATGTCAGCTAAGAACTGCACAGCATCTGTGTTTTCTTTAATTTCACTGTGTATATTAAGGTCCCCAAGAAGGAGAAAATGCTTGGATGCCATAACATGGGGGGCAATCCTTTCCATCAGTTTTAAAGAGAAATCTTTCAAGGGCCCTGGAGGGCGATATACTAGAGCGCCTTTCCAATAGTTCTGGGGAGAGAATTCAATTTTAAAAAGACAGATTTCACCAGAGCTATCTTGAAATGTGTCTATCATGGTAGCTTCAATAGATGGTTTAAACTCAATTGCAATGCCTCCACCTGCTTTGCCATCTCTATTTAGTTGCAGAATGCGGTACTGTTCCGGGAGGGCTAGGGCAATGGCCGAGATAGAAGAGGGTTTCAACCAGGTTTCTGTTAGGAAACCTACATCTGGGGCCTGGGAGTTTAATAAGTCCCATATCTCAATGTAGTGTTTGGGTAGGGACCTTACATTTAGTAAAATTGCATTCCTAATCACATTTGTTTCTGGAGTAGCCTTTTGCTGAGCCTCCCTTGAGGAGCTAACCATCTGACTCTGATAGTGACAGTATCTGCAGGCAAAAGGCCCCTCCACGTCGGTAAGGCGTGAATTAGCACAACATATAATAGAAGTGCCGTCCCTCCCCCCTAATTGACGTATTTCTATAAGGTCTGCATGAGTGTAAACAAGCCTAGATGTAAGGTGGGGGTTCTCAGGACCAGGGGTCCTGGCTCCTGGCAACGGTTGGGCGCGGGCGGGTGCAGATGGGCTTGCCTTAGGCGCGCCCTTGGCGCGCCCGCTGCGCGCGTCCGCGTGTTACGGGGCATTAAATGGACTTGCCTGGGAGGATTCACGCCGTTGTCCCTGCGTCCCGAGGCCGGAAGTGCTAGGCCCGGAAGTGAGGGGAGTATGGCCACTAAACCGCGCGCACTCTCCACACAAACGGGAGAAAAATCCCGGGGTGGACCGGAGTGCGTGCGTCAGTCACAAGCTCAACTAAGGAAAATAGAGTATAAAAGCTGAAACCTCTAAATGCGGGATGATTTAGTATGTGTAAGGTAAGAGCTACAATTTAAGAAGCAGTAACCCGTAGCTCAAAGTTTAGATCCCCGTCAACACAGATCCCCCAATAACACATCCCCATACCTTCAAACCCAAGGTAAAAAAGCAAGTATAATTTTAAAATCTTTAAAACCACATAAAAGCCACTAAGAGACGTGCTACTCGCCTCTAAGTTTTACATTAGACATTCCTCTAATTCCTTTCCTTCTAAAAAAAAGGAAATAAGCTGTTCAGCGAATAGGCGTATATTAAATGAAGCAAAGTCAGTGCAAAAAAAGAAAAAAGAAAAAAATGATTTGAGGCAACCACATGTAAAAAGGAGCAGAGAACAGGAGCCCATTCATTTAAAAAAGCGCAGTATAGAGGAGAGGCATAGAAGTAAAATCCAAATATTCACTGGAAAAAGTAGCAGCAGCTACATAGAAAGGCAAAAGAAACGTTGCCGAGCGTTAATTAAACGCAACACCGGTTTTACCTCAGCAGGAGGTCTTGAAGAGCGAGTGGCAGGCTCATAAAATGGCGGCCGCTCACATTGAAATGAAGAAATTCACCGCCGCTGCTACCGGATCAAGCAGGAAGAAATTCGTCATCGGAGCAGCTCCAAATGCCGCTCCGACAGTCAGGGAGAGCACAGATGGAGGTTTCCTCTCTCCAACGTGGCAGAAACAGACTGCAAATGCGGAAAAGAGCTCCGCATCCGAGCGGAGCTCAGCCCAGTGCCGCCATTGCGTTCCAGCGTGAGACCACGCCCCCTCTAGTATAGCTTACTCTAAATCACATGCCTGTCTGCCTTAATCGCAATCATTGTATTTCTGCAAATTGCCCACACCTCATTTCACAGCCTCTCCTTCTTTGAAACAATACTGCTGCAACATATGAATACTTAACCACTTGATTAACTGCTGACACTGGGTTCCGGAGTAGCGTTCTAGTGTTCACAGAGTACTTCAACATCTCGTCCAAGGTTGTAATCACTATATGAATGCAATTGTAATACAATACAATTTGCACTGGCCCACCAGTGCAGTGTTATTTTCAGTGGAAGCAAATGCCACTCCTCTAGTAGAAATGACATTTCGCAGGTTGCTCTGTGCAAATGCTTGGGCAAAATTGCGGAGTCACATATCCACAATTGACCACAACTAAATTAAAGGACAAGAAAAACAATTATATATATACCTATATATCTATATATATCTATATATATATCCAAAGAAAACCCTGCTCTGCGAGGAAGAGAGCACGCATACAAAGAATGCTGAGTTCAAAGGCATTTTATTGCATGGATTCTCCTCTGACTCGGCAACACAGAGCCTTCCTCAGTCTAGTAAGCGCCATTTTTTCTAAAACTTTTATATTATGTCAAAATCATAGACAACGTCTTCTACTTACAAATTTAAAAAGACACACACATTGCAAAAATATATATATATATCAGCCGCGGTCCGTGCAGGTAACAGCGGTGACTTGCATATCAGCTTTTGGAGTCTGTGCCCTGGTGTTGCGCCGCTGTGGATGTTGATGCTCTGGGATCTCGCAGGAATATATATATATATATATATATATATATATATATATATATATATATATATATATATATGTATATATATATATATATCTATCTATATATTTGACGCAGAGAATGCACTGCATTGTATTCAACCCCATTGCTTGCTTAGAAAGACGTATTGATGAATACTTGCTAAACGTGTGTGCATCTTTCCTCTGCGCCGAAACCAGCAGGAGATGCTGGGGCATATTAGCAAAAAGAGGCGATAATCATCGCTAACCCTGCTTAGTGTGATTTATTTTATCGCCGGCTCTCGCTGGAATATATCGCCACGCTAACGCTGTATTAGCGACATTTAGCGCAATCGCGATAAATATTCCAGCGATAGCGGGAGGGACGGGCCAACATCGCGACAAAACCAGCGATGTTGCATGGGGGAGGTGGAAAACCTTGCTGATACGACCCTGTGGTCGTATCAGCATAATCCACCCCCATGTAATGTATGGCTAAGTCAGGAAAATAGCAGGTGATAAAAAATGGCGATGGCCCCGGTTAGCGCGACTTTTCACGTCGCTAACCGGGGTCAGGGACTCCTTGCTAATAGGTGATAGGCCTGTTAGCGTCTGTTTACAGGGTATGTTGGTCGGGAACGCCTACTTTGCATGTCATTAGCGATAAACATCGCTGACATGCAAAGCGGCACCCAAACCGATCGCCTTCGTCAGAAAGTTGTCGCTAACTGCTGTTAGCGACAGCTTGCTGATAGGGCGATCGATTTATCGCCGCTTTAGCGGCAAAAGTGCCGCTAAAGCGGCGATAAATCGCTTGCTAATATGCCCCGCTGTTTCTATACCATTGGGATAAATTTCATATTTTTCAGATGTAGATCTTCAAGTTGCGAAAGAAAATGACTACAGTGCACACCACTGCATCAGTCCATTCAATCAATCTCAAACATATTTGGTGGAAAGTCTAATCAGCCCCACACTTATCATGATGACGAAATCATTCACTCCCCTGTATAAGATATTTGATGGCTGATAAAAAGTGGAAAAGCCCCAGTTTTTCCAGACGCTGCCTTATGTGATGGCTAGAATCAGTATTGTTCTTCGGGTCAGCTGAAGCAGCTTATTAAGAAAGATTGCTGCTAGCATTTTCGATTGAAATAAGGAAAATAGAGGCTGTCATAGAAACATGATTGGTGGAAACAGGATTATTTAAAACACTGGTGGGTCACTCCTAATGCTTGGACGGGGCGCATTAGACGCATTAGTATTTTCTTTTATAATGCAAATGACTGTAATTGATTGCCATTAACCACATGTAATTATGTTACAGCACATTTTGAATGCACTATGCAATTTTGTCTGACAGTTTGTGAGAAGCTTTAAAAGACTGATAACACACATTAAAAATGTTTTCCATAATAAGCATTTTTATTTGAGTCAATAATTAGACTCCTATTCTGAAAACTGGACCAGTCTCCTCTGTGCCTGAAAACAAGATAAAATAAAGCCAAAGTGTGTCCAGTGCCCTGCATGGCAATGGAAAGTTGTATTAGATTCTTTTGTTAAACAGTAGTGAGGGGTGAGAAGAGAGGCCAGTTGTGGGGTCAGTGACCTGTATGTCCATTGTTGTGGCCTTTATGTCCACGAAGGTCATAGGGATATACTTTGAGCTTAACTATACCAATGTGGCTTAATGGCTCGAGCGCTCGAGCTGGGGATCGGGGTTCGAGTATCGGCAGGGGCGCTCACCATCCTGTGATTCTGGGCAAATCGCTTAATCTCGTGCCTAACAAAAAAACAAAAACAATGAATGTGTCCGTCTGTAAGGCAACTGGTGCTCATGTAAAAATGCTCTGATACCTTCGGGTCTTGTTCGTGTTATATAAAACTAAAAAAAAATAAAAAAAAATGGTTTATACATGGCTTCCAGTGATTTCAATACATTCTAGCGTCACATGTGCTTAACAGACGTAATAAAAAACTGTCCAAAAATTGAAGCAGAATTACATTTGTATATAATCTTCTTGATCAGAAGGATGCTAATGACGCTTTGTATATCTTCATGCCAAACACAATAACAGTGACAGGAAATTGTATTTGTTCGAGGGAACAGTATTTATATAAGTTGAATGTAGTGAATTAAGTGCATACTGTCAAGAGATAACAGCTTCTATACTTTGATATTGTCAAATATGACACCCTCTTGTGCTTTAGTGGTACCACAAATAAGTATATCGATTGTAGAGTAAAATTCCTAATATTAACGGCCAATCGTTTACAGAACTAATGAAGCAAAGATGTTGAAATTTGAATCAGATCACAGGGCGAGAAGCATGTAAAATGCACACGGCCAATTGCATAGGCATCCATAGTTTCTAATTTACTGTACTATTGTAAGGGTTTTAATTAAGTTACACAATAAATTTAATTACTAGTTACTAGTTACTTACTTTACACATTTGTTTGGTGAAGCTACACCGTCATCTATCAAAGAATGTATTATTCAGTTGATTGAAGCCATTACAATAAAATTAAATTCCAATTGGTAAACTATTAAAACACACCAGATTTCATCAATGCTTATGCTTTGGTGCAAATCAGTAAACTCCCACTAATGTCGATTCTCTAACTTCACCTTCGCTGATGCTCGCTTATTGTGAAAAATATGCTTTACTTTAAAAAAAACAAGGGAAGAAGCTACTAAAATTCTGTGAGCAGGAGGAGGCAAGGAGGGCTTTTTTGACTTTCTTTAATTCTAGTATTGCTAATACTAGGCATTTTAATAATCGCCAAATTATCTGAACATCCGGCCCTTGCATACCCACAGTCAGAGCTTCCTAAATTGACCTTGCTTCTAACCTGTTAAAACATGGCTGTAAAAACTTCCTTCATAAAATCAGTAAGGGCCTGATTTTGAACTCGGCAGTCTAATCGCCGTCCCACTGTAGCAGCGATCCCAAGATACAAAAAGTTAGAGAGTTACCCAGGTAAGACTAAAAGGGACCGGGTCAGTTCACACTAGTGAAAAACAAAATTCCCTTCTGTGTCGTAGTATATTTCTAATACGGAAATCTATATTAGTTTGCACTGAACCAACAATAATGGAATTTTAATTCTTACTTAATATCACACAACGTAATTTATTTTGCCCACTGTTGACTTTATTTATCACTTTATCAATCAGAGCATAACGTTTAGAGACCATTCAGTTAAAACCACATTATAAAAACATTCAATAAAAATCATTTAAACACATAGATCTGTAGTTGCAAAAACCAACTGATGTCAAAGCAAATATTAACTTGATATTATCTTGTATTACATCCAGGCTTATCTATTTCAACAAATTCCTGCCTATATCCATTCTACATCAAAGGTATTGTCATACTTTACAGTTTCAGAAACCTATCAGGTTCTATACTCAACTCCAATATACACTCCTATACAGGGTGTGCAGTACTATCATGTATAAATTACATATATTCTATAAAAACAAAGCTTTATTGTTGTCCAAATGTCGACGCGTTTCGGTGTGTCTGAAAGTTCTTAAACACCTTCCTCAGGACTCAGATTAAAAACGAACTTTTTTTTTCCAAAACCAGATCAAGTATCTACAAGAATAAATAATAAATACAATTAAATTCAAAATATACGTGTGTGAAACTAATACAATTATTATATTGGTTCAGTGCCTCCTCAATGTATTGCACATCCGACCTGCTCTTTAAACAGGTTACAAACTATAGGAACAAAAAGTGGATGATTCCTACATCCATTTTTAACCAAAGTTTACTATAGTTTCTTATTATAACTATGGTTAGTAAGATCTCTCACCCTCAGTATTCTTTATAAGGCGATCTCAATAAAACGGATGAACTTGTATCAGTGCTCCAACTTCTCTCCTCAATTGTCTTTAATTAGTGAGGAACACCCACCTAAAAAATATTTTATTTTATTATTTATACTTGGTGTCCTCTGTGGAACATATCTAGTAGGTGGCAATTATATCCTTATACTTACTCAATGAGCACTTTAATGATTGCACGTACCCTGAAAGATCAGCAAATTCTGTGGAATTTCTTATTCCTGTGTATAAAATTATTGCATCTCATTAATCATGTAGTCCTTGTAGTGGAAAATTTAGGGTAATTTAATATTATAGGACACTTACCACTACTAAAATTTCTTATCACCGCACCCTTGTATCAATTTCCAAGCTTATTATTTGGCGGATCAGGACGATGTTATCCAAAGAGCTCCTTTAAATGGTACGACCGCCTTTCATCAATTGGGTCGGTTTTGTATTCCTGATTGAAACCATAAAAATATAGGGAATGCTAGATGTTATCCTTTAGATGATATGGCCACCTTTCATCAATTAGGTCGGTTTCGTATTCCTGATTGAAACCAAGAAACGAATAGGGAATGCTAAATGCTTCCCTATAACGTTTCTTAATAAATTCATTTAGTATCCCTTATACTACTTTGCAATTAGGGGCCCAAAGAATTTATACTTCTAGCTATTACCTCCTGATTATTCAAACTCGACTTCTTTTGTAAAACCGCTCATGGTTTAATGAAGCAGACAAATCTCCATTTCAGTGCTACTGTCTAACAGACATAATTCCCGGGTTATATACCTTTACTCAACCTCAGCCCTTCATTTGAAAGACCAGGAGGTGTGCATACGCTATTCACTACCTCGCAAGTATTCAACGCCTTTTTTACGTCCTGTAGTCTCTATCTAATGGTTTAACCGTTTCATCAGTATAGTAATATCCCTCAGTCATACTAGATTAAAAAGACGGGAAGGGAAATACGATGTATTGCATTCTCTAAGCGATATAGCCGCCCATAGATATATTTGCTAACACAAATTATGGCGTATACTATTACACATACAACATATCTCAAGCTCTTTAGCTTTCTGTATAGAACGAGTTACAAAGCCTGTACAGCGAGCACCTCAATTTAACTCGGTTGTAAACTGCGATACACCTGCAGTTTTACCTATAGAGTGACTAACTATTTTTAAAGGACGTTTACCATTCAGTCAATCTCTCACCTTAATTATTGGAGCAGCATTCCGTCTTGCCGGGGGTTCTGGTATAATTGTAAATAGACCTACTGCAGTCTTTCCGCTATTTATACGTAACTGCGACGTCGCCCCTTATGATTACGTAGGCGGCGGCCATTTTAGTAGTCTTACTCATTATGATAGCGTATACGGGTTTGGTGCTAAATGTTTCCAAATATTTTTTAGTTAAAAACAAACAATCATGCATAGTTTATAGTCTTCTGTCATGACATATTAATTGACCCTCATGATCTAAATTTCGCATGACACAATTTAGCATATCGGTACTCTAGTTCGAACCTTCTCTATTTCTAGTGTTGTACCTTCAAGGAAAATACGCGCCATAAACAAAACACACGCCATCTTTTTAGGACCCTTCAAAGTACAATAACTAACCGCATAACTCAATCCGGTATTCTTACTTAACATATATTTTAAACAATTGGACCCTCTCATGGACACTATGTATTTCTTGCATAATAACTGCCAGACCTATAACCTACCTTTTATATCCCCTTACATATTTAATTCAGTTATTGAGTCAACTACATGGAGATCCTCTAACTCAATTAAAAATACCCTTAGCCAGTACATTATCACCCAAATAGCTGTTCTAGTTGATAACCAGAACAGTTGTATTTACAACAAGGACTCTATCTCTGGGGTCGTTAGTTCTATTCAGGTAATACGTGTTTATCATCTGATTAATCTTTCCCACTCCTCTCTATTATTCGAGCCCTGATGATAGGTCTTGAATTTAGACATAAAAAACTGTTCTCTTTGTTTCCTCCTTTTTTCAATATCGCCACCACGTGTAGTTACCTTGACTTTTTCCAATCTAAACCATCTCATGTCACCTTCATTATGGTTTTTTTCAACCCAATGGTCTACGAGTGGGGCATTTTTCTTCCTGTTTCTCAAGGCCGATCTGTGTTCAGTTAGTCTCATTCTCATTTCACGGCTTGTTTCACCTACATATCCTTTCTGACAAGGACAGATGATTAGATATATGACATTTCTTGTTCTACAATTAACCATGTCATTCATCCAGTGTGTGATACCATTAAGTACCACCTTCTGTTCTTTCACTACTGATTTACAGTGTATGCATGTGCTACATGGAAAATTACCCTTTAGTTTTGAGCCATCTGTTATGCTCCTCTGATTTTTATTATTGGGTTCTCTATATGTCCTTACCAAATGGTTACGAATTGTTTTATTTCTCCTGTATGCATAAATCGGTTTCCGAAGGGAATTGTCCCAATCTTGTTTAAAAGAAACCAATTCTTATTTATCAGATTTTTCAATTTATTACTCACACTATTGTAATTTGTAACCATTACTATCCCTTGTTCCGAGTCTTTTGTATTGTCCTTTCCTTCACAAAGACTCTCACGGCTATAGTATTTTGCTCTCTTATAGGACTCTCTCACCAATCTTTTTGGATAGCCTCTAGACAGTAATTTTTGTTGTAGGTTATCTGCATGAACTTCAAAGTCCTGCCTGTTGCTACAATTACGTCTGATTCGTAGAAATTGGCTAAATGGGATACTATCCTTTTGGCATTTAGGATGGTTACTCGTATGATGTAGGATGGTATTTCTATCTGATGGTTTTGTATACAGTTCCACTAATAGAGAACTATTCTGTTCTTTTATTCTTATATCTAAAAAATCCACTGAACTTTGACTCATACTTGATGTGAATTTCAAATTAGCATCACCACAGTTTAACCACTCTAAAAAAGATAAAAGATCACTATGTTCTCCGTCTCAAATGAAAAAAACGTCATTTATAAATCTTGGCCATTGTTTGATATTTTCAGAATAGGGACAGATTTCATTGTGGATATGTATTTTTTCAAACCTCCCCACATAGAGGCAAGCCAGACTGGGAGCACATGTGGCTCCCATGCTGGTCCCTTTGATCTGGCAATAGAAGTTGTTATCAAACAAAAAAAAATATTGTTCAATAAAATTATTCCTATACATTCCACAATGAATTCATTAAGGGGAGACAAATCACCTTCCTCAGGGTTTAAAAGTTCCCTAATCATTTCAACTGTATCCTGTTGGGGTATGTTAGTATATAAGGATTCAATATCCAAACATACTAACCATTCTCGTTCTTTATTAAATTTCAAACCTTCAACTCTTAAAATCATATCTGTTGTGTCCTTTATAAATGAGGGAGTTTCTTAACTAGAGGTCTAATGAAGCAATCCACATATTTACTTAGTGGCTCTGTTATTGAATCTATCCCAGACACTATGGGACGCATGGGTGGATCCAAAAGGTTCTTGTGCACCTTTGGGAGTCCATATAGCGCTGGTATCATAGGATGATCGTTTCGAAGGAATCTATATTCCTCTTCACAGATTATGCCATCTTCCTTAGCTAATTGTAACATATTTTGTACTCTTCTTTTTAAATTATTCCATTCCTCCAAATTAGATTTTCTATAGTGCAATGGGACATCAAGTAATTTTTGCATACGTCTATTGTAATCTGCTGTATCTAGGACCACTATACTCCCTCCCTTATCACCAGGTTTCACTACAATTGAAGCACAATCTTGTAAACTCTTTAGAGCCTCACGTTGATTTTTTGGTAAATTGTTGTTAACCCATACGTTGTCTTCTAATAAATTCTCAAGTCCTTTCGTAATCACTTTTTCAAAAGTATCTACTTCTTGGCCAACCAATTGACTTGCCGGTGTCCAAGTTGACAATGGTTTAAGACCGGATTTATTATTAGTAGGAATCCGCTCTTTCCCTTCAAAAACTTTTTTTATTCTGATCTTTCTAAAAAGATCTTGTACGTCTTTTTCAATTGAAAATTTGCATATTTTGGCACTCGGAGCAAACCCTAATCCTTTTTCTAAAATAGTTGTCTCCTCTCTAGACAGAGTTTTACTTGAGAGATTTATGATTGGTGCCTTCAAGTTATTTACTCCCATTCTTTTTGACTGCGGGTCTTCATATAGGGCCTTCTCAGTCCTGTCTCCCTTGACTGCGATCCCAAGTACTCCACCAAGTTGACTGTATTTAGATGCATGCAGGCTGACTTGTCGTCCACGTCGACAGAGGGTTTCACACCGCTATTGCGGCTCACTGCTGCCGATGCGGCAGACTACAATGCTGGCGAATAGTACTCCATCGCCGTCAGGGCGGCGGATTCCCACTGAGCAGATTTAGATTTTACAGTTGTGCTGGTGGTTTCCTAGCGGCGGTTTCCAGACAGAGGGAGTCTGTTGCAGTACACGCTCAACAATGCACCATCATTGTGGCCATTGGATGTATGCTAGTATAACACACCTGATGTCCATTGATCAAATGGAAACACCTGCATACCACACTATAAAACACACTCCATTTTAGACCATTATCCTTTGCCATTCCACTTAACCACAACATTTTCTAGCAGAACCTTTGCCAGTTAAGTGAGGTTATTATGCTGCTTTTCCCTATTTCTTGTCTCTATCTTATTTCATTTATTTCCTTGTGGTTAATTAACTTAATTTCACCATATTTCTTTGCACAATGCCAGGGCCCAAAGATCCCCTTTTTTACTGAACGAGAATTGTCAGTCATGGTGGATGAAATCATAAGAGTAGAGCAACAACTCTTTGGAGCACAAATCCAAAATACACCCCTATCTCAGAAAAGGCAAACATGTGCCAGAATAGTTGCCGGTAAGAATGATGTAGCAAACAATCTGCACACACAGGAG
This sequence comes from Calotriton arnoldi, assembly GCA_963921515.1. Taxonomy (NCBI): domain Eukaryota; kingdom Metazoa; phylum Chordata; class Amphibia; order Caudata; family Salamandridae; genus Calotriton; species Calotriton arnoldi. The sequence goes on along the minus strand of CAWUFW010019123.1, from coordinate 45,370 downwards.
GAAATCAGGAAGAGGTGGTGCGACCTGTGGGGGAGGTGGTAAACCACTCACAAATGGGAAGGGGTCCTCAGGGGACCCCTTCTCCTTTGTGAATGGGTGCGAACATATTTTTAAGCGCAGGCAGTGGTCACAGGGACCACTGCCTGCCCTTAAAAAATAGAACTGAAAAGTTTCATTTTTCTTTTTTAAATGCATCCCATTTTTCTTTAAGGAAAACGGGCTGCATTTAAAAAAAAAAACTGCTTTATTGAAATAGCAGTCACAGACATGGGGGTCTGCTGACCCCAGCAGGCCACCAACCCTATGAGTGCTAGCCATTCCCAATGGGGTCGCAAATTGCGCTTGCCTCATGAATATTGATGAGGCATGCAATTTGCGACCCCTTTGAGAATCGCAAACAGTGTCTGAGACACTAATGTACATTCAGTTTAGCGAGTCGCAAATTGCGAGTCGCAATGCTGCAAAATTTGCGACTCTCTAAACTGAATGGTCGTACATCTGGCCCTTAATTGTTTTTTTATACAAAAAAATTAGTGTCCATCGAAGTTTGAATATGCAAACAAACTAGGCCTCATTTTGAATAATGGTGACACATTTAACAGTCACAAACACACTATTTTTAACTTAAAAAATGGAGGGGTGCCTGACCTCACCAATAGGACATTTCAAATCAGACAGGCGCAGCAGAAGTTGATCACCTAGTGGACGGTAAACTCCACAATGGAGAAACCCATAGGATAACGTTGGTGAAGGTAACGTGCGAAGGCCAATGGCTGTGCCCGCTGACAATCGAGTATGCCGATTACATGTATGCTGTGGTTGGAAAAAGAGCTCACTTGCCTCCTAGCACTGCTGCCATTAAGACCTCCTCCACTTTAGCTGCTGTTACTGACCTCTGGGAGCAATGATGGCAGGTTGAAAAAATGAGAGGGCCCGTGCCTTCTTGCCAAAGGAGCTGGAGTTTCTGGCAAGGGAAGTCCTCTCCCTTTATGGCAAGCTCCATGGCTCACCAGAGGAACAGGTACATGTCTAAAATGTATATGTGAATCTGATAACTGGTTTTTCATCCCATTAACACAGGCAACAATGTCTCTTTGAGTTCCTGAGTGAAGTGTAGTTAGTGATGTGAAATGTCATATGTTTTGCTCCTTACATATGACAATGATGTTGGGGATTTCTAAGCACTTTACACTGTTAAAAAACAACAACATGGGGGCGTAGCCAACTACTATGGCCGCGCGGACGTGATCCTGACTGGCTCCTGTTCCATGGTCCGTAAAGGCTGAGGTTTTAGGGACTAAATTTGGCTACAAATAATGGAGGGGGTGCGGGTGAGGCTCCGGAACAGCGAGGGCCGGTGAAACGCACCGCGGAACCACCAGCGGTCTTGCAATTGTCTGCGATCACCAGGCATAAGAAGCGGCACGGCGACCAACATGGCGACCGAGGCGTAAGGAGGCCGCTGGAGGTCCCGGCTGGGTGGAGAGGAGCCCTGAATACACCCGCGCCCCCAGTGCCTGATGTGCAGAAGCGGTATCTCCCCGAGTCGGAGTGCCGTATGACCGGCGGATGCGGGAGATTTGCCAGGAGAGGAGGCTGTGCGAGGCGGAGCAGTGAGCCCAGCTGTGAGCTTCCACGAGGGGGCCAAGGTGCAGCGGAGTGCCGGCATGGGTCCGATCGGCGCTCCTTCAATTAAAAATTAAGTTACGGTCCTGGGGGAGCTCGGGGCGACCCCCCAGTGGGATACCATTTTGCTGCTGGTGCTGAGGGGGCCTGCTTGTGGACACCGCCAGACCCTGTTGCCTGAATGTAAGATGGCGCCCGCCGGTGGTGAGAGGGCTACGAGGGAGTTCTGCAGGGCGTGGAGCCCGTTTGCGCCGCAGTGGAGAGCGACTTAGCAGGGAGTAGAGGCTGTGAGGTGCGTCGCAGTGAGGTGAGGACGCCCGCCGGAGCCTAGAGATGAGCAACCACGAGGGGGCCAAGGCGAGGGGGAGTGGCAGCATGGGACCGATCAGCGCCACTTAACCGGAGCTTATACACTGTGGCCCTGGGGGTGTCAGTGACGGCCCCCCAGTGGGACGAATTCTGTTGGGGGTAGAGAGGGGACCCGCAAGAGGACATAGCCTGACCCTACTGCCTGACTTCAAGAAGGCACCCCGTTGGATGAGAGAGGACCTCAGGGTGCACGGAGCGGAGCCCGCCAGCGTTACAGAGGAGATCGAACTTGCCCCAATGAGAGTCAGGTGAAGCCCCGGCACGACAGGCGGGTGATGGTGAGAGGGATTGCTTCTCCAGTGGGGGATTGACAGAGCAATTTACCCTACCTGCTGCTGGCCGCTCCGGAGCCGCCGGTGGTGGAGACCTGGGCGACCTCGGCGCCTCACCTCAGTCAACAGCTAAATAGTGGGAACGTGCCACGTTGCCGGGGGAGATCTAAGAGCAGCTGAGGTCCTGAGGCGGAGACAACATGCAATAGACCGGGAGCCCCTGTTCTGGATCGGTCTGACCCTGATGACTGGGCCTAGCGGGGGTGCCTCTTCAGCCCTGTGTTCTTCCGGTTGCAGTCATCTGGTGTGCAGGTTGGTGGCCCTGTCTCGACGGCTGATCCTGGAGTGGTGAGCCGGGGAGCTGTGCCTGGCGACTAGGGGAGGTGCTGGAGTCCGTGGGGCGCCGGGTGGTGTGCAGGGCCTGGCCCACCTAAGCAGGGGAGCGCTCGGCACATGTGTGCTCCCTGCATCGGGTGGCGCTCCACAAGATCTCTATGCCGCCCAAAAAATCACAATCTGCTAAGGTGACCAATTTTTTCGGGGCCCCCAGCACAGGGAAAGGAGCAACGACAAGTCCCGACCAGCAAGGGGATACCATGGCATTGACTAAAGACGATTTGTTGGCCACCCTGAGAGAATTTAAACAAGAACTGAGAGAGGAGCTCAAGGCAGATATCAATGCCTCTTTAGACGCCTTCAAGTCGGACATGGCCATTAAAATTTGCGACCTACGCAAGGATGTCGATTCGGTGGGGACGCGCACCCTCGACCTAGAGACCCACTGTCAAAATTTAGAGACTCGGATACAGCCCCTGGAGGAGGGTGCGGAGGCCCTATCGGCGCAACTCAATGCGGCACTTCTCAAATGTGAGGACCTCGAGAACCGCTCTCGAAGGGAGAATGTTAGGGTGCGGGGCCTGGAGGAAGGCCGTGAGGGGCCCGATCTGGAACGGTTTCTCATGGGTCTCTTTAGCAATATCCTGGGTGAAGGCGACACCCCGATTATGCTGGAAAGAGTGCACAGGGTAGGTCCACCTCAACAAGGGAAACAGCAACGGCCTAGGGACATACTCGCTAAGTTTGCCTCCTTCAAAACGAAAGAAATGGTGATGCGGAGGGCCCGGGGGCAAGACACCATCGAGTACCAGGGGTGCACTTGTTCCCTCTACCAGGATGTGGCGCAGTCCACACTAATGCGCAGGCAGCAATTTCGTCAGATCACCTCTACCCTTAGAGACAGGCACATTCGATACAGGTGGACATACCCTTTTGGTCTGGCTTTTTCTCTGAATAATAAGCACCATCACTTTACTGACGTGGAAGGGGCTATGAGCTTACTGGGCCTAGAGGGCAACTCATCGACGGCGCACTCTGCCTCTCCGGGAGGTTCGGGGGACCGGAGGGGAGAGTCAGAGACCTCAGCTGGATGGCGTACGATCCCCATGAGCGGCAAGAAAACTCTGTAACTCCTTTAGCAATGGATCTCGGGAAGACCGCTGGGGGGGGCTGACTCCCTCGGAGGGTATAGTCACTCCGGGCCAGGCCGGCGCATCGGCGCTTTGCAAATCTTAATAGTTCCAAAAAACAAGTGCACGGCCCATCCTCTAACTGTACTGCTATTCTCAAGTTATATGGGACGGGAGGGCTGCTTCTGCAAGAGGACCTGATGGAGCGGGCATGTCCATGCCCCGGTGAACTCACACTAATGTGGATACGGAGTGTGATGTCATGTTATTATTTGGTTTTCGTTTTCAATGTTTTGGTTTTTCAGGTTTGGTCTCACACGGTGCTTCGAATGGATGGTGACGGGCAGGATGGGGGAGGTACTGAGGTGGGGGGATGCTACTGCCAGAGGCTAGAATGGTGGATCGTCTATAGATGGGAGTTAAATTTTTATCGTGGAACGTTAGGGGTCTTAACTCCCCTAACAAAAGGCAGACGTTTTGGAAGTATATAGGGGATCAGGCTCCTTTAGTGGTGGCAATACAAGAGACACATCTTAAGCGCTCGGAGGAGCAGAGGCTCCGACACAGACAATACCCTCAGATTTTCCAGGCCAATGGTGGGAGGAAACAAAATGGGGTTGGTTTAATCTTTCACTCCTCGGCCCACTTTACACATGAAGCCACTTTGAGGGACAAAGAGGGGCGTTATGTAGCTGTGTCCGGCTCCCTCATGGGCCGCCCTTGCACAATAGCTTCGGTGTATGCCCCGAATACAGGTCAAATAGAGTTCATCTCGACTTTTCTTCACTCTCTGGGGGGTTTTGCTACGGGCGATTTGCTTATATTGGGGGATTTCAACTTGGTATGGGACCCTCACCTAGATTCTACTCAGGCAAACAGGGGGGAAGGGGGGGAGTCTTCACTCCTGCGCTCAAACATTCCTTGTCACAAATGGGGCTCGTGGATGGGTGGAGGCATCTGAATCCCTCGACGAAGGATTTTCCTTTTTTTCACATGCACATAGGTCATACTCACGAATCGATTTAATCTTTCTTAGTCAGACGCTCTTATATGCGGTCACTAGCTCCCAGTTGCTGCCTATTGCCCTGTCCGACCACGCGCCCCTGACTTGTCAGCTTGATTGGCCGGCTCCACGCGCTAAGCTTACTCGATGGTACTTCCCAGAATGCATATGTCGGGATCGATTGAACCGGGATGACATCCGCAAAGCCATTCGTGATTTTTTTTCTTCTGAATGACCCGGCTGATACTTCCTTAGCCACTAACTGGGACGCGTTTAAGGCTTACATTAGGGGTCATTGCATATCTCTCGCGTCGTCCCTTAAGAGACTTCAAACTAAGGAACGCCTGGATCTGGAGGCGGAGCTGGGCGCGGGGAGGAACACTACAAGGTGTCCCCGTCGGTCCTTTCTCTGCGGAAGGTCACGGCATTACGAGGCAAGTTGAATGCAATATATACCAATAGGGCAGAGAGAACACTGCTTCGTCTTCAGGCCAGGGGCTATGTGGGACGGGACAAGGTGGGGACGATGCTCGCTAGGCAATTAAGGGCCCGGCAAGAGAAGACCTACATTAAGCAAATTGTAGATGATCACGGTACGACGCATGTGCAGGAGGAGGGGAAAGCGAGCGCGTTTCACGACTTTTACCAGACGCTGTATCGGGCGGATACGCCTAATGCGCACAAGCAAGGTCGATATCTGGAGGAGCTTGAGATCCCCCAAGTGTCGGCGGCGGACAATGAGGGGCTGGGGAGTGCTATCACTTTGGAGGAGGTACAAGCCGCGATTGATTCCCTTAAACGTCACAAGGCCCCTGGGCCCGACGGCTTCTCTGCCTCTTTCTATCGCACATTCGCTACGGAACTTGGACCCCACTTGACCACGCTTTTTAATGACATAGCGACACGGCGGGCCGTCACGACCTCCATGGGTGAGGCGTTGATTTCCATTCTCCCCAAGCAAGGAAAGGATCCGATAAAATGTGCCTCATATCGCCCCATTGCCTTACTCAACCTGGACGCGAAGCTCTACTCCAAGATCCTGGCCACGAGATTGGAGAGGTGTCTTCCGGACCTCGTCCACCCGACCAATCTGGGTTCATTAAGGGGCGCCAAACCCATGACAATCTACGTCGCGTGTTTCACCTGATAGACAAGGCTCAAAGAAAAAGATTCCTGCGGCATTGCTCTCACTCGACGCAGAGAAGGCGTTCGATCGTGTTGATTGGACCTTCTTGGAGCTTTCTCTGCGCCGATTCGGGTTCTGTGAGGCCTTTATTGGGATGGTTCGGGCGAATTTTGCAGCGCCCCGATCTCGAGTGTTGGTGAATGGAGTGGCATCTGGATGGTTCAATCTGGCGAGGGGACCAGGCAAGGTTGCCCTCTGTCCCCTTTACTCTTTGCCCTCAGTATTGAACCATTTGCGATGCGGATACGCGCCAACGCCAACATCAAGGGCATTACGTTTGGGCAAGATGAACATAAAATTGCTTTATTCGCCGATGATATCTTGTTGCCAGTGACTGACCCGCGTTTGTCGCTTCCGACCATATGCCAAGAATTGGAACGGTTCGAGGCGGTTTCCGGATTTCGGGTGAACCTTTCCAAGTCCACTATCTTGAATCTCACATTGCCACCTGGAGTCCAAGAGAGCCTGGCGGAGTCCTCTCCCTTCTGTTGGGCACACAAGGCCATTACTTACCTGGGGATACAGATTACTCCCAAACTTGGTGATCTGTATCGGGCTAATTTCCCGCCGCTTCTGCGGCAGCTCACGAACGAGTGCAAAAAGTGGGGGGCCGCCTACATTTCCTGGATTGGCAGGATTAATGTTATAAAAATGAATGTACTGCCGCGTCTTCTCTATCTCTTTCAGGGTTTGCCTATTCAGCCGGACAGAGCCCTCTTCCCCGCCCTGAAATCCCTCCTACTCAAATTCATTTGGCAGGGGCGGCGGGCTCGCATCTCCTTCCATTTACTGACCAGGCCGAGATTAAAGGGGGTTGGCACTGCCGGACTTTCTGACGTATTACAGGGCTGCGCAACTTAGGGTCCTAAGCGAATGGTCCCTGCAAGCGTCGGACAAATTGTGGCTACATATAGACAGGCAGGTAACGGGGAGGACTATATGGGACTTGCCTTGGCGCTCTAGGGACGATAGACCGCCTAACGCCTATCTGAGCGTTCCTACCTCCACTGCCCTTAGCGTATGGGACGCGGTTACTAGGGCGTTGCCCCTGACCACATTTCCGTCTCCATATTCCCCTATACACTTCTCTAAGTACTTTCCACCGGCGCAACAGGAAGGGCCTTTTGATGGTTGGAGGGACGGAGGGTGTCGTATGATTTCAGATCTTTTTCAGGGCACCAAGCTTCGCTCCTTTGCGGATTGCATGACACGCTTTAATCTTCCACGCTCGGAGCAATTTCATTACTCTCAGCTGGTCCACTGGGTCCAACAACCGGAGCTCAAGGCGGCAGCTACACGGGGGTATCTCCCGCTGGAAAAATTTGTCCAGTCAGGCACTACTGGGAGAGGGTGTATCTCTTTTCTATACAATCTCCTTCTTACTCTAGCACCTTCTCGCTCACAACACCACAGGGAATGCTGGGGGACGATGATTCAGGTCCCACCCTCGGATAAACAATGGGAGACCCTATACAAGGATATTGCCAAATTTAATAGATCGATGCATCTCAGGGAAGCCCACTATAAGACGCTTTATGACTGGTATCTCCACCCTCACCGGTTGCACGCCATCTTTCCGGGTACCTCAGATCGCTGCTGGCGGGGATGTGGGGCCCTGGGGAACTTTAAACACATTTGGTGGGACTGTCCCGTAATCCAGATTTTCTGGAAAGAGATTCTTGCCCAGATTAAACTCATACTGGGGTATCCGATCGGGGACTCCATAGAACAGGTGCTACTGGGCATGCGAGATCCCCTGCTTCAGCGGCAGACGCACGCAAATAGGTCCATTTTATGGCTTTGTTTGGGAGCGGCGAAGATGGCTATAGCGGGGGCCTGGAAGAAACCTACCGCTCCCTCGCTCTCACAGTGGCATGCACGCTTATGGAAGGCGATAGCACTGGAGCGGCTCTCTGATATCACAGACGACAACAGGAAAGATTTTGAATATACCTGGGCCCCGCTGGTTGGTTATCTCTCTGAGGGCCTTCCATTGTTTGCTTGTAGCCCTCGGCTGAGGGCACTCCACCTCTTCCTGATTTAACAGCAGCCCCATCACCACCTTACGTCTACCGTCAGAGTTTACATATAATGTGAGAGACCATTGTTTTGTTAGTTTTGTTTGTTTCCTTTCTTTTTTCTTTTTGCCTCCATGAGTGGGGCTTGCGTCCGTAGATGCCAGGAACTCATGGACTTCTGGATTACCCCTTCGAAGCAAGACGTATATTGCTCGATCTGGGTTACGATTTGGCTTGCTTCAATCTTTTGTTGAGCCTAACATAAGGTACACATTCTCCCTTCTGTATTGTTAGCGAATTGAGACTGGGGGTTGGCCCACCGAGGTTATTAGAAAATGTGTGTTGCACTATCGCTACTAATGGAGCGGGGGGACTCCCCACTGGGGGGGGGGACAATGGGAGGCGGGGGTTTGTCGCCGCCTTGTTTATACCTGCATTGAAGGAATATGTTTTCTACAAGAGGTCCTTTGTATCCTCTGTGCTTTGTCTTTTATGTTTTTTCAAATTTACATAATTCAATAAAAACATTCTGATAAAAAAAAACAACAACATTAGTATGTGTTGTGTGTATTAAGTCCTAGATTCTAATTGGTGTGTATGCAGGGATATATCTATGTATATGTTTGATTTACATGGGATACATAGAAAACTGTCATCTTTAAATTTAGAAAACACATTCTGCACTCTTTACAACTGTACATAAAAATGTTTTCTGTTCAAACCAAATGAAAATGAGGTTAGCTATGTATATTGTCCGACAAATCACACAGCCTAGGTCAGGGCTCTCCAAACAGTTGTATGGGAGCTATCATTAGCTCCCAGACACCTTCACAGTAGCACACTTACTTTTATTTTACTTTCATTTTAAAGTGTGTCATATCCACACTGCAGGTCCCTTACTCACAGTGGCCAATATTCCCTGTTCCATATGTTTTTATGTTTAGCCTTCAGCAGTTCACAATCATTTGCACTGATCAGAAGTAGGTCACATCACAGAATATGTAGGAGCCCCCTGGGCTAGATGATGTCACAGGCCTGGATTAGTGAGTTTACATGGCATGACATGGGATGAGGGTAGTCCATAGGCCACTACAAAACTGTGTATTAAGCTATTTTGTTTGGTCAGCTTATGAAAATACACATGTTGCATGCTAACTCATGAGTTATGCTAGTGATAGATGAAGAAAAATGTTTTTACATCAATACAGACAAACAAAAAGTCACAACACCATTGTTTTTTCTTTAATTTCTTATATCCATACAGGCCAACGCCCATCAGAAACAGCACATTTGGAAGGCCATCACCACGAAGGTGCAGACCTTGGGGATCTTTAAGCGGTGTCGCATCCATTGCTGCAAGAGGTGGGAGGACCTATGATGCTGGACCAGAAAGTCAGCTGAAATCCAGCTCAGGAAGTCCTCCCAACGGTGGAGGCACGTGCGTCACACTCTGACCCACCCCCAATGGCCTGCATTCTTGCAGTGGCCAATACAGAGCTTGATCTTTTCATTCCAAAAGACTTGTGGGTTTGTCCTATAACCTGCACATCCATTTTCAATAGTTTTTGACTGTATCATTAAATAAAAATATTTCTTTCGGGTGCTCCCATGGTGTCATAATACCCACCCACCAGGGTATATTTCTACTAGTACTGCTAACAGCCTAGAACAATATTTGAACCAAAATGCACCAAAGCACACCAAATGGTTGTATCTATTATCCAAAACTTTACAAACAATCGGTATGAAAATGCAACCACAATGTATGTATCAATTCGCCATGGATTAGTATCCTTTTTGGTAACAGTCCACACAGAGTCTTGAATCAAGTCCTTTTGTTTATTTTATTTCAGAATCTTTTAAACACGGAGAACAGTAGCAGCCGACGTACGTTTCGCCCCCCTGGGCTTTCTCAAGGCTTGAATGTCAAGATTGAGTTCATATCCATATAGTTATATGCAAGGGGTTGAATGACTACCCTCACTGCTGAAATGTTGCTGCCAGTCACGAGAAGCGGGAAATATAGAGACATTAAGAGAGGACTTATCAAGGTCTGAATTATACAGAGCTTAAATACTACGAGGACTAACATTTCCTAGAGAGGAGACAAATATATTTATTTAGAAGTGAACAACATCGGCAATGGTGATTTACATTTCGGGAACATTTCAGCAGTGAGGGTAGTCATTCAACCCCTTGCATATAACTATATGGATATGAACTCAATATATGGATATGAACTCAATCTTGACATTCAAGCCTTGAGAAAGCCCAGGGGGGCGAAACGTACGTCGGCTGCTACTGTTCTCCGTGTTTAAAAGATTCTGAAATAAAATAAACAAAAGGACTTGATTCAAGACTCTGTGTGGACTGTTACCAAAAAGGATACTAATCCATGGCGAATTGATACATACATTGTGGTTGCATTTTCATACCGATTGTTTGTAAAGTTTTGGATAATAGATACAACCATTTGGTGTGCTTTGGTGCATTTTGGTTCAAACAGAGCTTGATCTTGATGGGCAATTGAGGGCCCAAAAGCATCAACAAGGGGTACGTACTTACCAGAGTTTCATATGTTACATGACTAATTTTTTGTTAGAGTCAGGATTTTCCCCATCAACATTAAGGGTGACCCAAGTCCAATGCACAAGAAGAGTTCTTGAAGGAGTACGTTTTGCACAATGTGTATGGTGATGTACTTTATTAATTGATTCCTGTTCACAACTAAAGGACTGTTTTGAGCAAACACATGGCTGCCTTAGCTCCACATATAAATCAGGTTCTTTGATGTCATGAAGGACAGTTGTACCAAACAGGCCAATAGTTTTTATTGTGTCAGGTGGGATGCTCCTTCACTGTTGTGGATGATGTAATGGTAGCCTTATCACATGTGACATGGCATACTAGGCACTTATGATACAGTGGATGTACCAAACATCAAATTGGTAAGTTGGGATTCCACACAAACAAGAGTGAGCATGTGATCCAAAATGACTAGTGACATCAAAATGAATGACTACATTTCTGAAAAAAACATTTCCAAATACAGTTTCATACATGTTAAAAGTGACACTTTGTATGATGTCTTACTCCTTCGCAAATGCATGTGTAAGCCAGTCTGTTTTTGGGCAAATTATTGTGATAGTCATACAATTTTTATTGAAACATAGACAGGGATGTGTACACATTGGTGACAGAGTAACACATACCAAAAACCATTTATCAATCTCCTCTGTTATGTTCAAATGATAAATCAATGATGAAGAAAAATGGGTAAAGTAAAGGGATTTTGGAAGATGGAATGTTCCATCACATATATGGACTGAGCAACATAGTCCCAAGGAATCAAATCTCTTGACCTTCAACAGTCAAACAACAATTGACTATACCTTCATCAGGAAAAGCATGTGGTATAGAATTCTGGGCTTCCGGATACACCAACATGACACATGTGACCACGCAATGCTCATCGCAGAATTCAATTTCCAGTGTGAATGCCGTGAAGAATTGGTACCCATAAGCAACACAGAGGGTGGGAGGAGCACAAATTAGTGAAGAGGATCAGATGGAACCACTTCACGGTCACGAATTGGGAGTCTTGGAAGCTGGAATTAGCACGAAAGGGACATAGTAAGCCTCTCTCCCCAGCCATCCTGAGCTGGGCCACCTGAATTGAAGAACTGCGGGTGGCTCTGTTAAAAGGGGCTAAGAATACAGCCCTCAAGACGGTGGGGTACCAAGAACAAATCTGGAAATATAACAAAAGGCTGTAAGACAGCACCCACACTCTCAGACAGGCCAAACGGCCATACCAAAAAAGTGATTCCCCGGGGGCAGAAAGAGTTTATAAAGAAGCCCATCGGAACCACAAACAAAAAGAGTTTATAAAGAAGCCCATCGGAACCACAAACACCAAATATGGATCAAAAATGCCAGTCGATGGAGAAGGAATGGATCAAGCTATTTGACTTGTGCAAACCCAACAAACAGAAGCAATTCTGCGAGTACATAGCTAAGATGCAAAGCACAAAAATGGACAGGCAGAATGCAGTTGCAGCGGAAGTCTGGCTGGTCCACACAGCAGAAATGTACACAATGAAACCCGGAAGCCAAAACATCAGAAAGTCCCCTAGGCCAGAAGGGGCTGAAGCGGAGGAAGAAGACCAGACACACGAAGCGGGCCAAGCTCCGGACCCGAAAGTGATCATAAAGGTCATAAAAAGGATGAAAAGGGACGGAGCCCCAGGACCCAACGGCCTACCGGTCGGACTGTTCAAGCAGGACCCCAAGGGGTGGGAGGAGCTGCTATCACCTCTGTACTCGGAATGCAGAGCTTTGGGGGATGCACCAGATTCCTGGCGTGGCTCGTTACTGCAGCCAATATACAAGAAGGGAGCAAAAACAGAGCTAAAAAATTATAGACTTATTGCCTTGTTAGACATCGCAGGTAAAGCATACGCCAGTACCCTGCTACAGGAACTACCAGCCTGGATCAAGGACAATGAAATACTACCTTTTTATCAAACTGGATTCTGAAAAGGCTGTTCTACCATAGATAACATAATGGTACTCTCGTTCCTGGCACTACAGGCAAACTCCAGTAACAATCTGCCAGTATTTGCATGCTTTGTAGACTATTCAGCAGCCTTCGATGGGGTAAACCGAAGCAAGCTATGGCACAAATTGTCCAGTTGGAAGATCCCCGGTAAACTACTGAAGGCAATTATGTCATTGTACACCAACACTTGGGTGAGAATCAAACTGGCAGGGGACACGGTCACACACAAGCTGCCAACTGACCGAGGCCTAAAGCTGGGCTGCGTTCTAGCACCAACACTCTTCAACCTTTACACGGCAGACGTGGGGAAAGCCCTCCAAGGAGCAAGTTTGGTAACCCCGAAAATCGGACAGCAACGACTACACGTCCTCCAGTATGCCGTTGATCTGGTGATTCTCAACCATACCAGAGTAGGATGCAAAGAGGTTTGAACGCATTAAACACATACAACCAGGAAAACTAGTTGTGGCTAATGCCAGCAAAACGAAAGTCGTGGTGTTTGGTAAATATGTGAAGAAAGCGTGCTTAAAGTGGAGACTGGGCAGTAATAACATAGCAACAGAAAGAGCATACCACTATCTAGGAACATGGCTGAATGATAAAGGAAAGGCAACCTTGTACCAGGCTAAGACGCAAGCCAAAATACAAGCCACCACCTATGCACTGTGCAAGCTACAAGGTAAATTACACAGCCCTATCACAGAACCTTTAATGAGAGTAACAAAATCTAAACTGCTCGCTGTTGCTGGGTATGCAGCACACGCATTCCCAGGTAAGATGGAATAGATGATGGAAAAAGCCCAGTGCAGGTGTTATAAAAGGCTTTTTGGGCTCCCTACATACACACGAAATGTCTTGATCAGGCTTGAGTTTGGCCTGGTACAACAAAAATACAAATGCAGGAGCACCTTGGTAAAATTCTGGGTTAAGACACTAAGGGGCCTATTACCAACAGGGCCGACTATCGCTGGTTTTAATCGTGGAGATTTATCAACGCTTATCTCGAATGCGATATTAAAACCAGCGATAGCGGCAAAATCCTCCAGTAACACGGGTACAACAGCGATAAAAATGTTATCGCTGACGTAAAGCTTGCTAATAGGCAGGTGAGGATTCAGCCTATGAATCCACCTCCCATTGGATATCATTGTTAAGTCAGGATTTTAGTAGGTGTTACATATCCTGCGCTAAACTCGGTTAGCGCGACTTTTCATATCACTCACCGGGGCCGGGGACTCATTGCTAATAGGCGTTAGGCCTGTTAGCGGCTGTTTTCGTGGTGTTTATGTTGGGAACGCCTACTTTGCATGTCATTAGCGATAAATATCTCTGACATGCAAAGGGGCACCCAAAACGGTCGCTATCACTGAAAAGCTGTCGCTAATACCTGTTAGCGACAGCTTGCTGATAGGGCGTTAAAAATATCGCCGCTTTAGCGGCAAAAAGTGCCGCTAAAGCGGCGATAAGGCCCTCGGTAATATGCCCCTAAAAGCCCAGAAAGGATCCCTTAAGGAGGTATTAAGAATCATATTTGAAGGGGGACCGAACCCATGGCAGAAGTACTGTCTGGAGACAGTAGCTGAGTTGGGCCTAACTACAGCATCCTGGTCCCAAGAGGAACTAAATTATCCAGCATTAAAGAGGGTGCTAAATAACCAAATCACCCAGACAACAAGGAATGAAGACATAGCCAGACTCAAAGACATCAGAGGGTTGGTCGGCCTAGCGAAAGCACATGAGGCACACAAAATTCAGCCATACATGAACAACCCCTAGAAAGGAAGTGCTTGAAAGAAATTCAATGGGTGCGCCTAGTGCCTTGCCAATAAAGGAACTGAACCCAGGCTGGAATTTGCTGAGTAATATAACCAGATGTAGGCTGTGCAACTACAGAGCAGAATCATTGGTACACCTAATATGTTGCTGCCCTGCCCTACTGCAACACCATTGCCAATTTTCAAAACCAATGTTTTTTTAGACATGGGCACAGAATATGTGTTGACCCAGTGGCCCTGCTCCAGTCCTGTACAGTGCCCTCTGACCTTGGTAATTTTGGTTATTTCATGAGTCTGCCACGATGGGTCCTAATTGAAAACAGCACAGATGAAAAGTGTGCGGTCGCAACTGTTGTGACTCCTGTTGTTACAGAAGGTGACAAACGGTGAGGCTCCCCCTCGAGAAAAAGGTCCATGTGGGCCCCACAAAACACGAAACGCACCAAGTTGACTTTCTTTGCCAAGATCATATAAGGGACTCAGACATTTTTAAACATAATTTTAACCCACGTATTTCAGGGTAAAACCCAATTTCACAAATGGTCCGAGACCAGTGTTCAAATACTATTTTTTATTTTTTGATATATGATTTGATACATGTATTACAATGGTGTGAGATACGTTTTTATACATTAATTTTGATACCGTACTGTAATTTTGCAATGATTTTAAGTAATTATGCAAATAAATACATTCATTCATTCACACGTATATACATAGTGCACAATAGATTGATTAGATACTTCTGTACAGCATCTATTTAATATTTTTAACATTTGACATAAACTTTAGTTACTTGAAGTAAGTGTTACCATTGTGAAATGGCTAAACAAAAGAAACAGCTTTCAGTTTAAACAAATATTAGTACAACATTGCATTATTTGTTGACACACATAGATTCTTATTAAACTTTTTGAGAATGAAAATAATACAGATGTTTTGGGCCTTGTGAAGCCACTATATAAAGGTATTTTTGGTTAATATCCATTTTGGTAACATATGTTTGCTATTTTGAACAACAAAGCCCAACCATTTAGAGGTTTAAGACAGTTCCTGGAGAGACACAAAAATAGATAAGAGACAAGATTATACATGATATAGGAGCTATCATGGGGAATGACAAAACTGTGACCAAATGGTTTCTGAAAATGTTGTGTACATGCATGAGATTATGCTAGTATAGAACCAAAGTTTGAGAGCCTTGAAGCAGGTGAAATATAAAAACTTGAAAACTGTTTTGTGATCAGTTCTGTTTAATAAAACTATTGTATATGTCATTTCAACATCATTAGGAGCAGGCAGAGGAGACATTAGTCAGGGAGGCGGGAAGCAACTTTGCCGTGTGGTTCCTGTGTTGACACCACCAAGGGACCCAGTAGCATGGAGGGTGAGGGGAGTGCAATGGAGGACGCCAGTTCCACAACATCCTCTTAGGAGGTCTCCTCCAACAAGTACTCCCTAGTGGTGGCAGACCTGACAGGAAGTCTATCAACTGCATCCTTGTCCGCCACCCAGAGTACCATCTCCACCCTCCCTCTTGCTCCACCCCATTTGGCCAAACCTGCCCCCTAAAAGGCACCTCACCCCCTGCCCCTGTCCCCCCTGGCTGCACTGAGGGAGGAGGCTATTGACCTCCTCCAGAACATCTCTATAGGCCAGACTGCACTATTGAATGCCATCCAGGGGCTTATCTGCCAATTGCAACAAATGGGAACCTACCTTGAAGATATTCACAGTGTTATGTCTGGCCTACAGAGGTCTTTTCAAGGTCTAGCCTCCTCACTGACCACAGCCTCCCAACCATCCCAACCTTGTGCCCCACCTCCCACTCCTTCCCCATCCAAATGCCCTATTCCCAGACCTGTCTTATTTATTTATGTATTTAAGTATTTATATAGCGCACTGCTACCCGAGGGCGTCTAGGCGCTTGCAGAATAGGTACACAGAATACACTAGATGTTATATTTCCAGTCCTTGGGAAGAGTTACAGAGTGAAGAGCCATGTCTTAAAGCCCGTCCTAAAGGACAATAGATCAGAAGCATTCTTTAAATAGAATGGTAGCTTATTCCACCATCTTGTAGTAATACTGAAGAAACATTTACCACCCCATCTCTGAAGACAGAAAGTAGGCTCTGTTACCAGCTTCAGTGAGGTCGACCGAAGTGTACGTGCAGGGATATGCCATTTGAAGCGCTTTATCAGGTAACTAGGGCCTGAATTTTGTATTGCTTTAAAGGCAATGCATTAGGCTTTAACCCTGATGCGCTTCTCCATTGGTAACCAGTGCAGAGTGTTGAGAGCATGTTTAGCTGACGAGTATTTGGCTAATCCAAAGAGCAATCTTGCGGCGGAGTTCTGAAGTACCTGTAGCTTTGCTACAGCCGCTTTGTTTACTCCGACCAGTAGCCCATTACAGTAATCAATTTTCGATAACACTAAGGCTGACACCACAGTTTTCTGCAGGTTTGTCGGTATAAAAGGGAGCACCTTCCTCAGAATTTTCATAGTGTAATAAATAGATGAGGTAAGCCTTTTTACATGCTGGGAGAAGGATAGGGTAGAATCCATAATAACTCCAAGGTTTTTGGCCTTGGTGATTGGGACGGGGACAGTCCCCAATTCGGATGGCCACCAGTCTGAGGACCAAAATGTTGTGTCCTTGCCAAAAAGTAAAACCTCTATTTTATTTGAGTTTAACTTAAGGCAGTTTTCAGCCATCCATTTGCTGACACTTCTCATGCACTCCTTGAAATTTAAAGCTGTATCATGATTTTTGCTCGAGATCGATATGATAATCTGCGTGTCGTCTGCGTATGATACCAATTCAAAACCATGAGTTTTGATCATACGAGCCAGGGGAGCGACATAAACGTTGAAAAGGGTGGGGCTCAAAGATGAGCCCTGGGGCACCCCACATGGGAGCCTAAAACATTTTGATTTAAAACCTCCTACTTCAACAAATTGTTCCCTACCCTGTCCCATGCATACTCACACCTTTGGATACATCCACTTAAACTGACACAAGCAGCACATCCACACAGAAACACAAACAGCACAAAAAACACAGGCGCACATTCCAATATACAGGTATCACACCCACATTCACCACCACCAGCACACCCACAGAAACCACAACCACCACCACATACACATGCACCACCACCAGTACACCCACAGGGAACACACCCACTACCAGACACACATGCATCTCATCCACCACCAGCACACCCACAGAGACTGCACCTACCACCACACACACATGCATCAACACCAGCACACCCACAGATACTGCACCCACCACCACACACACATGCACCACACCAACCACCAGCACACCCACAGATACTACAACCACCACATACACATGTACCACCACCAGCACACCCACTGAGATGGCACCCACCACCACACATGCACATGCACTACACTCACCACTGCGCACCCACAGACACCACACCCATCAGACACACACATCCACCACCACCAGCACACCCACAGAAACCACATCTACCACCACACAAACATGGACCACCACCAGCACACCCGCATGCACCACCACATCCAAGTGCAACACAACCACATCCAGCACCTCCACAGCACACCCAGCAATACACACCTCAGAATAAACACCCGAAAAACTCAAACACCCACACTCAAGCAAACAATAGACACATATGATGCAAGACACACCCAAACATGCACCACATAAACCAGACCAATAGCCACCTGCACCCTTAACAGACATATGCACATCAGACACTGCCACTCCCACTCCCTCTACCTCCCAAACCCAACTCCCTGCAGAACACCCTACCCATTTTCCCATAGGAAATCTCTGTTTTACCCTTGCCCTAACCCCTTCCAAACCCAATTCCATCCCTAGCAAACACAAATCTGCCCCTTCCACACTGCAACCCACCCCTTCCATATCCCAACCCACCCCTTCAAATGCAAGAGCCACCCCCCAAATCCACCCCCCACCAAACCCAAGGGCACCTCTCCCAAACCCCCCATGTAAGATCTTTGAGGTATCTGCACTGCCCACTAGATGCCCCTTCCTGAGGAGGTTCCTCTTGGCACTAAAATAGGAGGCAAGCTTTGTGCCACCACACAACAGCGCACAGGACTTTGGAGATACGTAACAGACTGCCATTTCACTTTTTAGGTGCATTCAGAGACGTATCTCATTGTTTGGAATACATCCATAATTTTAATTTCACCAAGTTAGTCCTGGCATTAATTTTCCTTAGCAATTGTTTAAATCTTAGCAATGTTTCTGAGTAAAATGTGAAGTACTTATTTGTCTTAACCATGATGGCAGGTAATACAACTAATTTTTTTAATGTCTACATTGTTAAGTGGTTAACATGGTATGTGATAGTCATTTAAATGTAGGTGCAGGCATTCATCATAGTAATAGCCACTTGCACCAAATAATATAACCTTATAGCCCGCCGTAGTGGGCTATACCGACTATTAAAGGCCCACTCCAGCGTTAAAGGCCTGAGAAAAGGTGAGGGCCTTTAACAAGGGAGCGGGACTTTAATAGCCGGTATAGCCCAGCTACGAAGGGCTATAAGACTATTAGAACATTCTGCCACTAGAGGGCAGAATGCTCTAACAAATAAAACAAAGGCCTCTCGGAGCCCGAGGGGGTTTAAATCCCATCGAGCTCCGATAGGCCTTTGTTCACAGCAATAGCTGTGAACAAAAACAACATTGGAATGTTGCTCTGCGGGCCTTTACCGGCCGGTAGAAGCTCGGAGCACTCCATTGTATTCCATCGGATTCATGGTGTAACTGGAAGCTTGAAAGTGAGAAAAGATGAGTTTCTATCTCATATCCCTTCCATTTCACCAACTCAGGTGTGGAGCTTTTACCATCACAGTCACATCGGTGGGAAGGCACATCGTGATTGGCCTGACAGGGAAACTGGCGGTCCTCCCCCGACAGCCTCTTTTGCCTATCTCGCTGTCAATGTGGTCAAGATTTCCTGGTGGTGGTGGCAGGACCATGGTGGTCTTTTGTCTATGGAACCACTATCATCTAAATAGGGTAGGCGGACCGCCAATCCGGCTGGCGGGAAGACCGCCTAAAAAGTCTCAGCGGGACTAACTGCCAAGATCTAAATCAGGCCCTAAGTTAGGACATATCCAGATAACATATGATATTGATTCAAGACATTATCCACATCCTCTACAGAACTTACAAGTAGGCTCGGGTGGTAAACTCCACTCCGCTCGTGGAGTTTGCTTAATTCGGGCAACTTCCTACCATGCAGAGGAGCACAGAGTTCCTGATTTCCACCTTCCAGGCGTGAAGTGAATTTTTTTTATATTCACTTGCTCGAGATTTGTTTTGGCACTTGCTCACGAGTGCCACAATACTCTTGGGCTGCTAGTGAACATGCACAAGTCTTAATGCCTGCTCATACGGCTTCCGGCCTCGACGGCACCAATGTAGTGTGGATTGCGGTCACAAATGTACCTCTCGAGTAGCTTTTGTGCTCGAGAAACAGGCAAAGAGGCTTTCGGAATGGATTTTCTTCTTCAACGGACCGTTGGAGTTTTTTTGTTGTGCGAGAAGCCTTTTTATTTAACTTTTTTTTTCCAAGAAGAAAGAAGTGCCCCAGAGACTCCAACTTCCTGTTCCTGTCCAGCAGGCTCCTCCCAGTGCTTGTCCATCACCTGGTCACTTTTCATTTGGATTTGGAACTGGAAGGATCACTCTCTTTGCCTGCTGCATATTTACCATTGGATTTAAGGACTTTGTATTTGAGATTTCACAAGTAAGTTCAAAAACACTTGTATAACAGTGTTTTTGTTTATTTAGGGCTAGGATGGCTTTGCATTAAATTAAAAATGTTGTATTTGTTTTGTATTTCACATTTATTTGTGTACAAAAAGTGTATATGTGGGGTAATATTGGATGCCTTGGTAGGAGGTGTGTTGTTGTAAACTTTTTATAGCTCAGATAATTTTCATTTTTGGCATTGCAAAGTTAATGGTAGTGTTTTCTTCAGTGTTACCATCCCTCCTTTTTCTGTCCAGTGTGTGTGTGTGCTTGCTATAGGCCACCATTGATTTGTCTTTGTTCTCCATGCCATGTGGCCGGGGGCCATTTTGTAGAGTCTGTGTCCATAGCCCTGAATGTGTTCTCTTTGTTCCCCATACCTTCTTGCTTGCTGTTGTTGTTTGGACACACCCGAGTCAGCTGACATAAGTAGTTTTACCAGTGCGTTGACCTGCCATGAACTCACACAAATGAGCGTGTCGCCTCGCATGACTCGAGGAGTCAGGAAATATACCCGATTTGGGTCTTGTCAAAAATCACATTTTTAACTGATACTTAGAGAAGTATATATGACTAGAAGCAGATATAGAGACTCATGTTTTGAAATTCAAGTCACTGTGTAGATTAGGCTATACTGGTCCTGAGGAAGAGCCACTAGATCATTTACATGACTGAATTATGCTTGAAACATGTTGACCTACAGCTATAATAGATAATTATTTCTAATAGATAGCACCACTGATTTTAATATAGACAGTAGGACTCAATCATTAAAATTGTTTGGAAGAGGACCCCATGCCCTACTTTTTGCCTTTGCACACGTTCACTTAAAACACCAATCTACACTTATACCCGCACACCTGCACTTCACCAAACGGCTTTTGAAAATATGTCTGGCAAAGAGCTCCCATTGAGGGTGCCCGTCGGGCATTGCAGCGCCGCTCCAACGTCGAGCAAAAGCCCAATGATGAAGCATGACACCTATTCAGGTGTGTGAGGGCATTTGTTCCTACAGAGTGATGCACCCTGTGGAACTCATCTGACCTGTGTAGACAACTCTCTTGATTAGGAACTGCATACCAATTCGAAATGTAACTAGTTGTTTGGAGCAAGTATGCTGGACCTTGATGCACTCCAAGTCCCTCTCTTTTGATACATATGTCAAGCCCAAAAGTGATGGACATTCCCAAAGAGAATGCAGATTCACCACCTAATTTTGCAATACAGTATCATTTTTCTTTTAACAATCATATTTTTAGAACTAGGTGGGTTCACTCCTCCATAATTTGATTTTTTCAAACCTAGAAGACAGAACATTTAAGTATTTGATAACTTGGGTCTCGGGTGCAGAAGGACTGTTTGAAATTCTTTTAACTATACTGTGTCATACTCATTCCTTCGCTTTCTTCCCCAACAGATTGATGGTGATGATGTGCTGCTCATCGCCCAGATGAATATTGTCCTTGTGTACTGTTTGCCTTTGTCACACCTTTCCCTAAATCCCCTTTCCCATCCATTCATCAAACCCCAGCCCTAATCCTCTTGCCCCGGGCTGTGTCATGTATTGAGGTGTTGCTTAATTTACACTACAAATGGATTACACACTGGGTGGAGCGGATGTGATGAAAGTAGCACCAACTCACTGCAGGATTTTCTATTACCTAAGCAATAGCCCACACTGGCCCCATTTACTCACCCACACATAAAAGTGATCCATATTTTAGATATAGAAGAACATCAGTCATCATTATCATCATTCAAGCCTTGTGCTGCATAAATGCTACACCTTGTCTTGAGGATTTCGTTTTGATTAAATACTAGCACCCCATTGATAGGAAGAAGTTACTCCTGCTATTCTTTGTTACTTTATCACTATCAATTATTCTTTGTTGTGTCATGTAGTAGTCTGGTGTCAATCTTTGTAAAGCTAAGATATAATTTATAACCCACTGAGTGTTTTTGATTTCATTTAGTTGCCTGTGATGGATAATCCTTCCGATTAATACTACTGTTGGAGCTCACCTGGGTGGGGGTGGTAGTGGGACCTCCCTTGTGAAGTTGTGATGCCTTCCCTGTTATTGCTTCATTTATATTCAGGAAAGAGAACTATGGAGGGAAGGGAAATAGTTCAGTTACTAAGTAAGCAAGTAACTGCTGCTGCATAAGAAATAATTTATCTAGGGTGTGGTAGGCAATGTAGGTCATGGCAGTATCCCCCCGAATGGTCAAGATTGTTACAGAGGCATATAACTAACTATAACTAACCGGTATATACTTTTATAAGCAGAGCAGAAAAAAACAGGCTGCATATCTAAAAAGGTAGCAGTGCAAAGCAAAAGTAAAACACAACAAATAAACTTCTTCAAGCATAAATCGTGAAGAAATAAAAATGTATCCTTCATTTTTTACAAAAAAACCTCTCCACCCACAACAGGCCCACCCTCTCCCCAAGCAAACTGACCAATCCCCACTCCACTACCAATGGCCAAATGGCCAACAAATAACAAAACCCAGTCCCAACTCCCTTCCCACCCTCTCCACACACAACAAGTCCCTCCAACCAAAACAAAAACATTTAAAAAAGGGCTAGAAGAGGGCATTGTTCATTTGGGTCCAGAGCTGGTCCAGGCTACACTCTATCCTGTACACTCATCTCTCCATACACCTCTCCATGTGGTCCAGCTGCTGCAAGATGGGCCGCAACAATGTCCTTTCAGAGCGGAGGGAGCAGCAGCAGTTCCAGTCAAGGCCCCTGACAGCTGGCGGTAACACCGGCAATGGAATGGCTGGGAGGCTGGAGACTGTGGCTGACTGGCTGCAATATTCCAGCCACATCTTCTTCATCCACCTGGGTCACCAGATGCTGATATTCCAGCTGGATAGTGTCCAGCCTATGCCTCTGCCAGTTTGGTGCTACAGGAAAAATAGAACTTGTAAATAATGCTCTGTGCTAACAATTATTTAACATTAGTGGATGGCACAGTAGCAGTACATTGCTGTTCCCCTAGTGCCATTGGAATTTGATGTAATTATGATTAGGAGAGTCACAAGGTCAATTTTATATCGCTACCCATACATGCCTCGCATAAAAAGGCTTTTCTAGTAACTAAACAGACACTTTGAGTGGAAAAATAAAAATAATTACTCCTCATTAATGAGTAATGCATTATGCACTATGGAGTACAAGTTGTGTTGTGCTAAATTAATGGAGGCATGCTAGCCAGTGCGTTGGGTACTTTGCTACTGTCTACAGCTGTAGTTGACGATTATCTATCTTTAATTCCAATGGCCCTGCCCTTCTCCAAATGCCTTTCGCTTTCTACCCTGACTCCAAATAAGCAGGTGAATAATAAATAAGTTACTACATCACACACCTCATGTATAAAATGTGGATATTATGCTGTCTGCCGTAAGTAGATGTTAGGGAAAACAATTCACTGCACTGCAGGGAAAGGAACAGGCTATATAGATTGAATTTGGCACGTTCGTCACAGAGTATCCCATATGCCAAACTTGAAATCAAACAAGACACTTAGTCCCACTTTACTCACTGGTTTTGCCAACAATGACAAATTATTTCTAACAAATTAATTTGCGGGCCAGTAAGGAAAGGAAAGGAAACTTGACTTACTCTACTGCAGGGTAAGGTAAAGAGATTAGGCAGGTAGGTAGAGCTTTTGATATAGAATAGAGGGGTGTCACTGATCATCGATTTGTCATGTGACTATTTAGCTTTGGCTTATTCAGTCACTGTAGTCAACGAAAGTTGAAAGGGAAAAATCTGAACAGGTGTAAAATAAATCTGTTATAGAAAACCATGAAATATATTTTGGAATCACTTCACATGGCCATAAAATGTGGCACATGCTAAGAGTGGATGTTTAAATGTATTGGTAGGCTGGGACGGAAGAACTTAGGAAAGAATAAAGGAGTGCAGTATTAAGAGGTAACTGAGTGGGTCAAGGGAGACACACCTTGACTGTTCGGTTTCCAATGCTTTGAAAACTTTGTAAATGCTGTATTAACTGAAGCAGATGCACATTGCACAGCCAAAACTGCAGTCACAAAATTGAACCATGCCACACTTCAATCATAGGTGGCAAAGTGCCATGGGCAGGGAGGAGGGTGATGAATGATGATGGGTGGGATACACATCTGCCTCACTTAACAGATACAGTGAATCAAGGGAGTAGAACAACATTTGTAAAAATATCCAACACTTTTAACCATAGCTTTGATAGCCATAAAACAAAGTAAGCAAAATAGATGAGCAGCATGCCCCTATCCAGAAGAGCTCCCTTGCTCATTCATCCAAGTAATCTAATTATTCATTCATCCTTTCATTCTTCTGTTTTCACCCATAGCCACTGTGATTTGTTATACTTTCTCTCATCCAGTCTTTCACCAAATTGTCCATTCCATTTCCCATCCATTCAGTATCCACGCTTTCTTTCAACTATCCTTTCACCCATCCATCCCTTTACAGAATACACACCAACGTGACCCTTTCACCCACCCACACATCCTTTCACTCATGTACCATTTCACACTAATCCTTTCTTTTAACCTTCCATTCTTTCCCATTTCCCTCAAACCATCATTTTAGCATTCATTATGTGAGCTTTTGCTGAGTTGCAGATAGAAGAGGCCATAACTCAAACACCGCTGCAGATGGTAAATGGGGGTTCATGATCAATAGTCAGGACAACACCCTCTTAGCTAGTGAATATAATAGTAATTATCAATAAGCAAGCAATGTGACTTATCACCTCCCGTCCTTTCCTCCGCTTCTCTCCTCCAACTGACTCGCCTCTTCTTGCAGCGGCACTTGCGCTGGCTGCACTTGTGGTTTGTGTGGCTAGAAAAACACATTAGGCATTTAGATGCCAGATACGCCTCCCCTTAATTTTTTAAATCAAAAAAATACAACAGCAATTTATCACTTCAGTGTGGCTAGCACTGTAGTATCTTCTAACAAAAATATCACTCTGGGCAAAGCCAGGTAGTGAAGCCAACCAAAAACTTTCCGTAATAGAGGGGCATAGCTATAGCCTATGATGATCATTATGACTCTGAGTCATTGAAGCAGAATTAAGGGGTGGAATAATGGTAGATGAAAGGCATATGGTGTTGGTTGGCAAATGCACTAGGACTAGTTTCCCCCAGTCAAGGATATCCACCCACTGTGTGTCAACAGCTGGACGGTGTGCCGAACCTGGCTGGTGAGCCGCACAAACTGGTTAATCCCTCCCCCAGCGCAGCCAACACTCCTGCAAGGGGTACCCACTGCCAGGTCTGCCGCCTGCTGCCAGCATGGAGGGGAGGGTGCATTGCACAAAAAACCTCATTGCTGCCACCTCCCCCTCACTGAAGATAGCCCGGGGCTGCACACCTGGGCAGCGCCACCATCCGCAGGGTAGGCAACTGTTCAGGGGACGAAGCTGCCGCTCCCCTGTTCTAACAGGGCACTGGGTGGTGGGGAAAAGAAGAAAAACTGGGGAAGGAAGGAAAAAAGGAAGGAAGTAATAAAGGTAGAAAGGAAGGAAGGAAGGAAAGGAAATGCAAAGAAAGTAAAGGAAAAATAAAAAAAGTAAAGAAAGTCATGAAAAACATGAAATAATTGAAAAAAATGCAAAATAAAAACACACACTAATACGAAAAATAAAAATATGGGGTAGAATAATTTGGAGGGTGGAGGATTCAAGGGATTAACAGGGAATTCAAAAATAGGCCCAGCACCATAAACAGAACAGAGAAAACAAGATGGCCACACCCATACGAACTGTGTGGTGCCATTCGAGCGTGATTTCGGATGTGTGGATGCACTCTACATTGCATTTGAGGTAAAACACAACACAAACGGGTGTGCTGGGAAACTCCACCAGATCACAGAACTCTGTGTAGCGCGGCAGAGTTTTTCGGCCACTCAGCAGAGTTTCGCGTAGCACGACTCCACAAACTTCACCCAGGCCTACTTCCAAGTGGCATGATTTTTCCATGAGTCTAAAGTTTTAAGTGGAAACAAAATGAACCTCAGTGTTATATATTTTGTCCTTAATGATTGATTCATATTCATGGAAAGATAGGCTTGTGGAGAGAGCAAAACTTATAATAAAAGTAAGAGATGTGCTCTTGAAAGTTTTTCACAATCATCAATATTTTTCTTAAATGAGGTGATCCTTACCACAAAATTTGATTTTGTTTTAAATAGACTATATTCAGTATTATTTCGCAGCACTCCTTTAGCCTCAACATTTTGTAAGATTCTGTCAAGAAGGGGATTACATTATGGCTGTGTACTTTAGGATATTCTCTAAGTACTTTCCAGATAATGCTTTTAAAGACATAACTGGTGCATTTCTCCAGCTAAAACAGTATTCAATAAATTGTAGATCCGTAAATGTTGTGTTGTTAACCAGGTGTGGACAAAATATCCAGTAAAAAAATATTGTGATACTGGAATATCAGAACTTAATTATTGTGACACACAAATATCATGATGCACAAATATCATAATGCACAAATATCATCAACAAGAATATTTTTTTTAGGTAAGTAATATCATTTTAAATAATATCAATGTTTTCAATATTTTTTAGGTAATATAGTGGTTAAAAATATTGATTTTTAACCATTTCAATGTGTTTGGAATGATATAATAATTTTATGTGTTGAAATGAAATGAAATGAAATGAAATGAAAGGGACATTTATAAAGCGCATGGCTACCCGGAGGCCTCCCGAGCGCTGCGCATGATCAGTAATCAGAGAACAGGGGTTTTAAGGAACAGAAGTGTTTTCAGTTGTTTTCGGAAACCAAGGTGGCTGGGTTCCATGCGGAGATGAAGAGGTAGTGCATTCCAGAGTTTAGCTGCATTGAGGGAAAAGAGACGACCACCGCTTCTGGACCTCTTAATTCTGGGGACTTCGACTAAGTGAAGTTCATCCGAGCGGAGTTTCCTACTCGCTTTGTAGGGGTGAATCATGGTCGCGATTAGGGGAGGCCCATTCCCCTGCAGGGACTTGTGGATGACACAGAGGGCTTTAAAGCTAACTCTCTCTTTCACTGGCAACCAGTGAAGGGAGCGAAGGGCAGGTTTGGCTGAGACGCGGTTCGGAGTTCCCATCAATAGTCTAGCCGCACTGTGCTGAACCGTTTGCAGTTTAGTGATTACTGCAGTCGGGGCCCCAGAAGTAAAGTGCGTTTCCATAGTCTATCCTAGAAAGTATCAGCGCTTGGACTAGGACCTTCTTAGCTTGGGGAGGAAGGAGGGGAGCACTTTTCTGGCCATTCTAAGCAAGCCAAAGCAGGTGGCGACCATCTTCCTTGCTTGCACCTTGAATGTCGGGTTCTGGTCTAGCCAGATGCCTAGACTCTTTATTTCGGGTTTGGGGGTCGGGGCTGGGCCCATGCTGCGCTGGCCACATGGTCCCTAGTGTCACATTCGAGGGGTTGCCCAGGATCATGATCTTGGTCTTTTCACCGTTAAGCTTCAGGTGGGACGCCCCATCCACTTAGAGACCTCCGTTAGGCATGTTTGAAGGACATTCGTCTGTTGCGTAGCTTGGTTGAGCGCTGACGACCAGTTGGGTGTCGTCGGCGTAGGTCTACATGGATTCTGAAGGGGCCACGATTGCCGCCAAAGGGGCCATATGCATATTAAAAGAGTTGGGCTAAGCGATGAGCCCTGAGGGACACCACATAGCAAAGGCAAGGGTTTAGAACTCGTATCTCCTTCAAAAATCTGGAAGGAGCGTCCCTCCAGAAAGGAGCGCAGCCACTGCAATGCAGTGGCAGCTATTCCTATGTTTCTGAGACGGGTGAATCAAAATGTGATGGTTCACCGTATTGAATGCTGCGCTCAGGTCAAGGAGGATGATGGCAGCTGACCCTCCTGCATCCAGGATCTTTCTGCTTTCCTCTACCACCGCTAGCAAAGCAGTTTCAGTACCCTGGCGAGGACGGAATCCTGTTTGAGAGGGGTGAAGCAAGCTAAAGGATTCCACAAAGGTTAGATAGGGTATGGTTGACATGTTTTTCGGCGATTTTGGCAATCCCAGGAAGGAGGAAATGGGGCGGTAGTGTGCCTAAATCCGCCGGGTCCAGATTGGGTTTCTTCAGAAGTGTCTTAACCATTGCCCCTTTCCAGTTGGGGGGAACTACTCCTGTGGTAAGTGAGGCATTGATCACGTCCGCAACGGTAGGGACAATTATGGGTGCTACCTTTTTCAGTACATTCATAGGTGCGGGATCCCTCGGCGAGCCACTTTTCACCGAGGAAATCAGGAGTCAGAAGAGTTTCCTGGGGGAGAGGAGGGATGAACGCCAACCGATGTCTGGCAAGAGGAGGCCCCTGACCTACGTGCTCATTTGCATGGTTGTGTTCGTCATCGACTTGGGGCAATAGTTTAAGAATGTTTTGGATTTTGGTGTTAAAAAACTCTGCCTGTTTATTACAATGTTGGCCTGAGGTATCGGGGGCAACAGGAGGAACAGGGCTTTTTAGGAGTTGTTTTATGATGAGGAAAGTCTCTCTGGGGGAGTTGGAGGCCAGCAGAATTTTTTCCTTAAGAAGGAGGCCTGTGCCTTTTTAATTTCTGCTCTATACTTGCCAACGGTCTTCTTTATTTGAGCTTGCTTAGCTAGCGAGAAGTCTTTCTCTCCAACTTTTCTCTTGTACCTTGCAGTGCTGTTTAAGAGTGCGTAATTCCGAGGTGTACCAGGGTGATTTATAAGGACCATTCCTTTTTTTGATCAAAGTTTTTGGGAGGACCCGATTCAGCGAGTCCTCTATCCAACTGCAAAAGTCATTGTTAGCTGCAACTGGACTAGGATCTGGCTTGGGTCTGGTCTTTTCCAGTTCTTGGGCCCATATGTCCAGAGGGAGTTTGGACCAGGGCCGATTCAGGGTCCGTGAAGATTGAGCATGGGGAGTGGGAACCCGATGGCACCACAAGAGGGGGATAAGGAAGTGATCGGACCAGGGAATGGGGATGGGGTCATTTCCTATAAGATTCTCCAAGTTGGAGAACACAGGGTCGAGGCAGTGTCCTTTGACATGGGTAGCTCGGACAACCTTAGGTGACAGTTGCAAAGCTGCAAGGTCTTGCACTAATTCATGTGCTATTGTTGCTCCCCCATCGTCAAAGTGTAGGTTAAAGTCCCCAAGGAGAGTAAAATTTGCTGCAGTACTGGCTAGGTTGATGGCTGCTTCCAACAGCGTTTTGCAGAAGGTGCCTGCCGCTCCTGGGGGCCGATAGACCAAGATGCCTGTGAGCGAAAGGAGGGGGGTAAATTCTATTGAGAAGTGCACATTCTCACAGTCTGTGAGTGGATTCCCAAGAAGGCGACAGGTGAGATGTTCTTTATAAAGGATCGCGATCCCCCGCTGCTTGCCTATTGTTCTGTCCACCCTCTGTATCAGGTACCCCTGGGGGAGGGTTTGCAGAATGTCAGGCTCTGAACTGGCATTGAGCCAGGTTTCAGAATAGGACCTCAGGGGCATAGTCTTGTAGCAGCATTGAGATCTCTGTAGTATGTTTAGGCAGAGATCTGCAGTTTAATAGAAAGATTTTATAGGGGCTTGTGGGCGGGGAGGAGGTCACAATCCTGGGGGAGAGAGTGAACGGGCAGTAAGGGCACTTTTCGTGGGTTTATCACACTGAATGTGATGATAACAATTAGCTGAAGGTGCACTATTTAACTTGATGGAGCTGTGCACCTGAGTAGCAGTAGTGACCTGATGGAAAAGATGCAGGGGTCCTGGCCCCTGGGCCCGTTCGGGCGCGGACGGGCGCAGACGGGCTTGCCTTCGGCGCGCCAGCGGCGCGCCAACGGCGCGCCCGCTGCACGGACGCGTCATCCGGCGCTTTATGCGTCTTTGTCTGGCGCCGGGGAACAGCAACTAGACCGCTGCCCCATGCGTCTAAGTGCAAGGCGGAAGTGAAGTGCGATACTCTCTCACCCCCAGAGCATTGAACACAGTTCTTACCGGGTGGAGGAGCGCCGCGTGTGAATCAGGAAAGAAGTAGCGAGAATGCAAGCATAGATGTGCAAATAGCAGTTAAATGTGCAATAGCAGCAGTTAAAAGAATTTTTAAAACAGCAAATAGTAGCAGTTGAGAAATTATTTTTAAAAACAACGGAACCAGAGGAACCCTAGCAGACCACTCTGCCTCTCACGAGTGTCCTGTGAACTAATTAGCCTGATCGCGGTCGCGTCATCCGGCGCTTTATGCGTCTTTGTCCGGCGCCGGGGAACAGCAACTAGACCGCTGCCCCGTGCGTCTAAGTGCAAGGAGGAAGTGAAGTGCGATGCCCTCTCACCCCCAGAGCATTGAACACAGCTCTTACCGGGTGGAGGAGCGCCGCGTGTGAATCAGGAAAGAAGTAGCGAGAATGCAAGCATAGATGTGCAAATAGCAGTTAAATGTGCAATAGCAGCAGTTAAAAGAATTTTTAAAACAGCAAGTAGCAGCAGTTAAGAAATTATTTTTAAAAACAACGGAACCAGAGGAACCCTAGCAGACCACTCTGCCTCACGAGTGTCCTGTGAACTAATTAGCCTACTATTGTTTATACCACCAAACACATGAGAGGGTCCCTGAAAATAATACTTTTAGAGGGAAGAAACCAGGGAAAACACAATAATACAACATGGCAGCAAATCCCCCACTACATTTTTTTCAAATTCCGGTAATCATCCTAAAATAACATGCCCCACAGGCTGAAAATTTAGATTTTTTATTATCAAAAAATTGTATATCATACAATATATTTTTCTTTTCTTTTTTATATAAATATCACATATACATATTTAAAACATTGAAAATAAATACATAAATATCATACATTAAATGAAAAAGAGCCCTATGAACATGATGAAGAACCATACATACAATGTACTTGTCCCCATGGTAACAAACAAACATATAATAGACCTAAAAAGATACAATATAGTCATACACTAAACTACAGAGAAACAAGCATATAAAATAACATACAATATACACAATAGAAAAAAATATATACGTCACAATGCACAAACACAGAACAAATGCGCTGACGCGCGTTTCGGAAGTACCATGTACTTAAACATCCTTCATCAGGGCGCTGAATTTTGTTTTACGTTATTTGTGGGCTGCTGGGTTTGTACGGGTATTAGCAGGAATGTTAATTAAGCAATAATTAATTGTAAATAAATTTTTAATTGTTAATTAATTATTTATTTGATTTTAGTTATGTCATTTATGGAATACTTATTTATTTTACTTATATTTTAGTTGCAGGATGCTAGGCTTGTAGGCTTGTAGGTATGTAGGGTGGTAAGTTAATTAAGTAATAATTAATTAACTATTAATAATTATTTGAAAAATTAATTATTTAATTGAATTGTAAATACTTATGGAATTTGTATTTGTTTCATTTATATTTATTTATATTTTAGTTGCAGGCTGCTAGGTTTTGTAGGGATCTAGAGTGAGAAGTTAATTAAATAATAATTAATTAACAATTAATTATAATTGTTTGTTATTATTTAATTGATTTTAAATATGCAAATTATGGAATATCTATTTATTTAGTTATATTTTAGGTGCAGGCTGCTAGATTTGTAGAGGTAGGGTGATAATTTAATTAATTAAGAATTGAATAGCAATTATTTATTAACTGATAATTATTTATTTCATTGACTAGTCCTAGTGTAAACTGATCAATTGTTTTTAGTTTTTTAATTATTAAATGCATATATTTTTCATGCTAATTAATCATTTTTATATTAAGAGTTTATTTTTTTTCTGTATTCATGGGGTTGCTCATATATGTATTGTGTTTGAAGTACTTCCCCTACTCTTGCTTAGACTGCAGTAGGAATAGTAAAATTAGCCGCTTTGCAGTTCAACACTTTTCCTATTTTTGCGCAGTTTAGAGTGGGAATAGAAAATTTCAACCTTCCTAACTTCAATGCTTTCCTTAGTGTTGCAGAGACTGGAAGGGGAATAGTAACATTTACCCCTCTAAAGTCCAACACTTTCCCTACCGTTGCACTGTTTGGAGTGGGAATAGTAAATTTTACCCTTCTTAAATCCAAAGCTTTTTATGCTTTCGCCCTGTTTGGAGTGAGAATAGTAAATTTTACTCCTCCGAAGTGCAACATTTTCCCTACTGTTGCTCTGTTTGGACCGGGAATAATAAATTGAAACCCTCCCAAGTCCAACACTTTCCCTACTGTTGTGCTGATTGGAGTGGGAAAGGTAACTTTAGCCCCTTCAAAGTCCAGCACTTTCTCTACTGTTGTTTAGACTGGAATGGGAATAGTAAATGTCACCCTGCCGAAGTCCACTGCTTTCCCTATTGTTACACTGAAGGGAGAAGGAATAGTAAATCTAACTACTCCGAAGTCCAACACTTTCCCTACAATTGCAGTGACTGTAGTAGGAATAGTAAACCTAACACCTCCAAAGTTCAACACTTTCCATACTAATGCATAAACTAGAGTGGGAATAATATATTTAATATCTTTGACTCCAATAGTATCCACAATATTGGTTAAATAGATTTTATAGCATATGTTTTTTTTTAAATATATTTTATAAGATTTTTTATTATTTGTAATTTATTTTCAATGTTTATAGTATTTTTAGTAAATTATTTGTGTGGGTATTTATGTATTGTTTACATTCATTAATATATGTTTTCTTATTGAAATGTTTATATTTTTTATGAATGTATTGTGCATATATCATATATAGATATATCTATATAGACATATCTATCTATCTATCTATCTATCTAACTATCTATCTATCTATCTATATATATATATATATATATTCACTGAAAAAACCATAGGTTTTAGGGACAGTTATAGTTAGTTGGACATTGCACTCAGTACAAAACCCGTGAAATTCCCCACGTTATAGTTAGTTCAGGTAACTATAACTCGCGCCTCCGCAATGCACTGCTGATGACGTCACATATTACATCACTCATGACATGGTCAGTGACATCACTGATGACATCAGTGAAGAATGTGCTAGTATTTGTATGAGTAAGTGAGTTGGTGTGTGTATAACTGTATAGGTGAGTAAATGGGTGTGTGCTTAATTTTTGCATGACTGACTAGGTGTGTGAGTACCTCTATGGATGAGTGGCGGTGTGTGAGTGTTTATATAGGTGTATGAGTGCATATAATAGTCCTGGACTGAGTGACTATAAGTATGAGTGACTGTACGGGTGAGTGAGTAGATGTGTGTGTCTAGACCTAAGAATCAGTGAGTGTGTATATAGTAATTGGTGTTGGAGTGTCTATGGTTTTGACAATGGCAGTCTGTAATTTACAGTGGGTGTATCAAAAGTTATATTAGGGTGTGAGAAGATGCATCAAATTATCACATGGATGATGTCATCAGTGATGTCATCAGTGATGTCATTTGAGATGTCATCAGTGATGTCATCAGTGATGTGACTGACCATGTCATGAGTGATGTAATATGTGACGTCAACAGCAGTGCATTGCGGGCGCGAGTTATAGTTACCTGAACTAACTATAACGGGGGAATTTCACGGGTTTTGTACGAGGGCAATGTCCAACTAACTATAACTGTCCCTAAAACCTATGGTTTTTTCAGTGAATTGCAAGAGGTTTTTAAATGCTAAATTCTAACTATAACGTGCCTGAAACCTATGGTTTTTAAGTGAATTTCAAAGGTTTTTTAAATGCTAATTTCTAACAATAACATGCCCCGCCCCCTCCCTTCACCACTGTGCAAACACGCCCCGTGGCGCGTTTTAAGTTGGGGGATTAAGTTCCCTTGAATCATGAGGTCCCTGGGGTCCAACTAGCCCACCCTGTACCTCCAGTATGCGCCAGAGAGCTGCGTTGCAGAGAGGTGTTCAGAGGCCACGCCCTTTGCACACACTCTCTGCAACGCAGCTCTGTGGCTTTCTGGGCGTACCTGGTGGGCTAGTTAGCCCCAGGGACCCTCAGGACTGAAGAGGATTTAATTCCCCATCTTAAAACGCACCACGGGGCCTGTTTGCACACATGTCACCTGAAGCCCCGCCCCCTCCCTGTGCAAACGCGCCCCGTGGCGTGTTTTAAGTTGGGGGATTAAGTCCCCTTGAATACTGAGGGTCCCTGGAGTCCAACTAGCCCACCATGTACCTTCAAAAAGCACCACAGAGCTGCGTTGCAGAGAGGTGTAAAAAGGGGCATGGCCTCTGTACACCTCTCTGCAACGCAGCTCTGGCGCATACTGGAGGTTCCTGGTGGGCTAGTTGGCCCCAAGGGACCCCCAGTATTCAAGGGGATCACTTCCCCTTCTCATAACGCGCCAGGGCGCGTTTGCAGACTGCTGCACGGAGGGCGGGGCCTCCGGCACGATGCCGG
Organism: Calotriton arnoldi; assembly: GCA_963921515.1. Lineage (NCBI taxonomy): Eukaryota > Metazoa > Chordata > Amphibia > Caudata > Salamandridae > Calotriton > Calotriton arnoldi. The sequence goes on along the minus strand of CAWUFW010019123.1, from coordinate 10,911 downwards.
TCTTTTTGTGTATGGAAGGGGCTGCGTGGCCCCCTTCCCTCGACCACTTTTGGCCCCGGGGACCCCATCCCCCGGGGCCTGAGGATTTTTTTTAATTAAAATAAAACGGGAAGGGGGCCGCGTGGCACCCTTCCCTGGGCCTATATTGGCCCCGGGGACCCCATCCCCCGGGGCATGCCCTCTTTTTTTTTAATTTTAAATATTTGGAGGGGGGCTGCGTGGCCCCCCTCCACAGGCCATTTAAGGCCCCAAGGACCCCATCCCCCAGGGCCGGCCTTTCCGTTTAAAAAAAATTATTTTTGGGGAGAGGGCTGCGTGGCCCCCCTCCCAGGCCACTAATAGCCCCGGGGACCCCATCCCCTGGGACCTGGCCACTCGTTGGGGACCGTGGGGGTCCCCAATCCCGCTACGGTCCCGCCGGCTCCCCGCGTCCTGCTGGAGCCGGCATTGCTTTCCATAAGTGGAGCTGCTGACATGCAGCTCCCCTTATGGAAAAGCAATTCTGCTGCTTCATTGAAGCGAGAGCAGGTTTCCTGCTCTCGCTTCAATGAAAGCATGCAAGTTTGCAATGACAGGACGGGAGCCGTGAGGCTCCAGTCCTACCGTTGCAAACAGCAGTGTCCCGGGGTAGGCACCCCGGGACACTGCAGGAGCTGGCCCTGGGGGTGGCGGTCCCCAGGGCCACCACAGGCTCCAGGAGGGGGCCGCACGGCCCCTCCCTCTCAATTGCACAGCCCCAGGGAGGTGGTGGTCCCCGGGGCTTTGGGGTCCGAAACGGACCCCACATTTGTTTTCTAAGTGCCCCGGGAGGTGGCGGTCCCTGGGGCGTGTGGGGGGCTGGAGCCCCACACAGGTGATTACAAAAAAAGAAGCCCGGGAGGTGGCGGTCCCGGGGCTGCGGGAGGCGGAGAGCCCTCCCGCACCATTTTTTATTTAAAGCCCCAGGGGCTGGCGGTCCCGGGGTTTGGGGGCCTTAGAGGCCCCACATAAAATATAAACCCACCCCCGCATGCACCCGGGGGCAAAATAGCATCGAAGCGCGGGAGACTGCGGTTCGATTTTTTTTTTTTTATCGGCGGGATCCGCGCACCCTAAGCGCATCCCGCCGATTTTTTAATTTTTTTAAATGCTTTTTTCTGCCCAGGGGGTGCTTGTGGGACCGAGCCGCCAGTAGATAATATATATTATCTACTGGTGGTCGCCAGTAGATAGTTATAGTTAGGACCTATTTTCCATAGGAAATCCGCGACATTCTATTAGAAATAACTTTGGCGCCGGTTGACGAATCTTCGCGAAATTTTCAAACTTGTTGGGGCGCTCCGGTCCACTCCTATCCTGAAAGTCTCGGGGTGATTCGTTAAGCGGGGGCCGAGACGTCCCAAAACGTGTTTTCCCCATTCATTTTCCCATAGAAAACTTTAGCCACGGCTACAGCCCGAACTGCTGAACGGAATTACACCAAATTTGGCAAAGAGGTAGTTCTTGGTTCAGAAAGAACCCTTTTTGTTAAATGGTGTAAATCCGTTCAGTAGTTGCTGAGAAAATCAAAAGTAAGAACACATATATATCTATGGCCGCGTAGGGTCCGCGCACCCTCCCGATCACGAGCTGTATGCTAATTGGCTGTCAACACTCCAAATCAGGAAGTGTTGGCAGCCATCTTATTCCTCAGTAGAACCGAGGAACAAGAAAGCAGTAAAAAAGTGCGCAAAAGGGGCAGGGTAGAAACACCCTGACCCCTAGGCCTGCTCAGGGCCCATTTTTTTTTAAATCGGCAAAACGCGCTGGGTGCGCGGATCCTGCCGATAAAAAAAAAACGAAGCACTGCTTCGTTCTTAATTGGCCTCGGGTGGGCCAAGTCCCGGGGCATGCGTGGTTTTAAAGTTTTAAAGCCCGGGGACCGCCACCCCCGGGGCTTTGAAATTATAATGCTGGCGGGGGCTCACGGCCCCCCGCAGCCCTGAGGACCGCCACCCCCGGGCTTCTTTTTTAATAAAAATACCTGTGTGGGGGCCTCCAGCCCCCACATGCCCCGGGACTGCCACCTCCCGGGGCACTAATCAAAGAAATGTGGGGTCCGTTTAGGACCCCGAGGCCCGGGACCACCACCTCCCGGGGCTTTGCAGAAGTGGGGAGGGGAGCCTGTGGTGGCCCTGGGGACCACCACCCCCAGGGCCGGCTCCTGCAGTGTCCCAGGGTGCCTACCCCGGGACACTGCTGTTTGCAATGGCAGGACGGGAGCCTCGCGGCTCCGTCCTGTCATTACAAACTTGCTTTGCTTCATTAAGCGAGACAGGGAAACCTGCTCTCGCTTCAGTGAAGCAAAGCAGAGTACTTTCCATAAGGAGCTGCATGTCAGCAGCTCCCTTATGGAAAAGCAATGCCGGCTCCCGCAGGACGCGGGAGCCGGCGGGACCGTGCGAGGTTGGGGACCCCCACGGTCCCCAACGAGTGGCCAGGCCCGGGGGATGGGGTCCCGGGGCCATTAGTGGCCCGGGAGTGGGGCCACACGGCCCCTCCCCAAAATGTAATTTAAAAAAAAAATGTAAAAGTACAAAGGCCGGCCCCGGGAGATGGGGTCCCGGGGCCATAAGAGGCCTGAGGAGGGGGCAACGCAGCCCCCTCCATAAGTTTTATTTAAAAAAAAGAAGGCTAAGCCCCAGGGGATGGGGTCCCCGGGGCCGATTAAGGCCTCGGGAGGGAGCCACGTGGCCCCCTTCCAAATGTTTTTTTTTTAAATAATAATTAGAGGGCAGGCCCTGGGGGATGGGGTCCCCAGGGCCAATAGATTAGAAAAAGAAGGGGGCCACACAGCCCCTTCTTAAAAAATAAATAAAGACCGGCATCGCGCCGGAGGCCACGCCCCCTGCTTGCAGCACTCTGCAAATACGCCCCTGGCGCGTTTGCAGAGAGAATGAATTCCCCTTGAATACTGGGGGTCCCTGGGGCCAACTAGCCCACCAGGAACCTCCAGTATGCACCAGGGGCTGCGTTGCAGAGAGGTGTACAGAGGCCACACCCCTTTACACCTCTCTGCAACGCAGCCTCTGTGGCGCTTTTTGGACGTACATGGTGGGCTAGTTGGACTCCAGGGACCCTCAGGATTCAAGGGGACTTAATCCCCCAACTTAAAACGCGCCACGGGCGCGTTTGCACAGTGGTGAACGGAGGGGCGGGGCTTCAGGTGACATGTGTGCAAACAGGCCCCGTGGCGCGTTTTACGATGGGGAATAAAATCCCCTTCAATCCTGAGGGTCCCTGGGGACAACTAGCCCACCAGGTACGTCCAGAAAGCGCCACAGAGCTGCGTTGCAGAGAGGTGTAAAAGGGCGTGTCCTCTTGTAGAGAAGTTGACCTGGTATATGCTGTTCACTAATTAAAGTGGACACCTTGCACCAGAACAATTCGACTCTTATGGTTGGTAGGTTTAAGACAACCTTTATAGAAAGCTATCCTAGTGGTAGCTGTGGAGAGCAGCCTTTCAGGCTAAGTCTTGGAGGAATGTAAAGCAGCTTGTTTTACCACACAATCTCTTGAATCACCAAATGAAAAGACACCACACAGGTATATATATCAAATATGTAAATGGAAAAACAAACGGCAGACCAAGGTCAAGCACATTCAGTCCATGAGTACTAGTAATTCGTAAGGTGGTGCGATCTCTTCCCACACCCGTCGTCCAAAGGTGTAATGCAGGGGCCAATTTTAAACAGAAGATGGAAGGTGCACTCGTTTCAAAGTAAAGTCAATCTGCGTCAATAGTATATTCAAAAAGTGTTCTTTTATTCAATCAAACTTTTAAAAACTGGCGCACAGCCAACGCGATTCGTTCCCATTTTTTTGCCAGGGGGAACTTCATCAGGGCAGAGAGCTCACGGGCCGAGACCTCATCAGCAGGGCAGCAGGATCAAGGAACAGCTGTGTTGGGATTCTCTCACTCCATTTTTCCTGCCGACTACGCCAGTGTGACAAGCAGGTTCTTGGTAAATGATGAGATGGATGGAGATCCAAACTGACAGTTTCAGTCAAACTAATATCAAATATATATGTATTTATTAATAAACAACTCTCTACTAATCTCTTTATGAGATTAGAAGTCAGGAACATATGTACACATCAAATGTTATCAAAATAAGTTAGCACAATCAAATATCACAATCTTAGTTTGGCTAGACCTAGGTCTAGAGCAGTTAGAATCGAGGGACCCCTAAGAACCACCCCAGGTAGTTGTAGGAGACCCACAGGGGGCGGACGCGGTGTCCTGGCACCGGTGCGAGTCCTGTACGCAGTCTATGCGAACAGACGCGATTGAGATTTCAATGTTAAAGGTCCCTTGCGTGTTCGAGGCGAACACACCGATCGGTCCTTGTACGAGTCGAAGGACGCGGTTACAGATCGAGTTGCAAGGGGAGATGGATGCGCTGTGTCCTAACACAGACGCGAACCTTGTGCGAGTCAACGCAATGGAGATTTCAATGTTACAGGCCCTTGTGTGTTCGAGGCGAACACCGATCGGACTCAGTACGAGGTCGAAGGACACGGTTATAGATAGTGTTACAAGGGAGATGGACGCGCTGTGTCTAACACAGACGCGAACCCTGTACGAGTCAGCGCAATTGTCGCACTTAGAAAATAAGAGTTTTAGGGCACTTCTAGGGTAGCCACAAGCAAGGCACTTACAGGGTAAGTAGTTCTAGGGCCCACACCCACGGGAGTACCATAATGCTAGAGTTACCTCACCCAGGGGAGCCGGGTGCATAGGTGTCCTTTGGTGTCGGGTCGCGGCGTCATTTTCAATGGGAGCCAGTGAAGACTTTCTGCTTGCGGCGACAGAAGAAGTGTCCGGTGGAATCCAAGCCTGGATTCGGAAGGAGGAAGATCTGAAAGCAGAGGGGACAGTGTTCAAGGGCACTTGGCAGTGGCCCGGGGCAAGAAAGATGAATGCCCACCGTCGTCGTCAGATTCAGGTTGTTCACTGGTGTCTTGACTCTTCAACCACGAGGTCCAGGAGGCGTCGAGGATAGCCAGGAGCTGGATTTAGTGTGTCCCACGAAGTCTGCAGCTGACTGCGGTGTCGGCGACCCGATTAAAGCCAACAAGCCTTGGTAGCAGCAAGTATTGTGGTGGAACGGAAAAGTCAATGGTGCAGACCAGCAAGATCTGAGGAACTTAATCAATCAATCAATCAATCACGGCATTTATAGAGCGCGCTACTCACCCGGGAGGGTCTCAAGGCGCTGGGGGAGGGGGTAAGTTACTGCTCGAACAGCCAGGTCTTGAGCTGCTTCCTGAAGGAGAGATGGTCCTGGGTTCGCCGAAGGTGAGTGGGGAGGAGTTCCAGGTCTTGGCTGCCAGGTAGGAGAAGGATCTTCCTCCGGCGGTGGTTCTGCGGATGCGTGGTACGGTGGCGAGGGCGTGGCTGGTTGATCGTAGCTGGCGTGTGGGCGTGTAGAAGGTCATGCGGTCGTTGAGGTACTTTGGGCCCAGGTCGTGGAGGGCCTTGTGTGCGTGGGTGAGGAGTCTGAACGTTATTCTCTTGCTGACGGGGAGCCAGTGCAGGTCTTTCAGGTGTCCGGTGATGTGGCTGTGTCGGGGATGTCCAGGATGAGTCGTGCGGAGGCGTTCTGGATGCGCTGGAGTCTTTTTGAAGTTTGGCTGTGGTTCCGGCGTAGAGGGTGTTCCCATAGTCCAGTCGGCTGGTGACGAGTGCCTGGGTGACGGTCTTCCTGGTTTCAGTGGGGATCCATCTGAAGATCTTGCGGAGCATGCGCAGGGTGTTGAAGCATGAAGATGAGACGGCGTTGACTTGTCTGGTCATCGACAGGGAGGAGTCCAGGATGAAGCCCAGGTTGCGTGCGTGGTCCGTTGGCTTGGGCGCGGTGCCCAGGGCCGGGGGCCACCAGGAGTCGTCCCAGGCGGAGGGTGATGAGCCCAGGATGAGGACTTCCGTCTTGTCTGAGTTCAGTTTAAGGCGGCTGTTCCTCATCCAGTCGGCGACGTCTCTCATCCCGTCGTGTAGGTTGGCTCTGGCGGTGGTGGGGTCGTTGGTGAGGGAGAGGATCAGCTGGGTGTCGTCGGCGTAGGAGATGATGTTGAGGTTGTGTCGGCGTGCGATGGCTGCGAGGGGGCTCATGTAGACGTTGAAGAGGGTTGGGCTGAGTGAGGATCCCTGTGGAACGCCGCAGATGACTTCGGTGGCTTCGGATCTGAACGGGGGAGGCGGACTCTCTGGGTTCTTCCGGCGAGGAACGAGATGATCCATTCCAGTGCTTTCTCTCGGATTCCGATGTTGCTGAGGCGCTTCACTAGGGTGCGGTGGCAGACGGTGTCGAACGCCGCGGAGAGGTCCAAGAGGATGAGGGCAGCTGTTTCCCCGTTGTCGGTTAGGGTTCTGATGTCGTCGGTGGCTGCGATAAGGGCGGTCTCGGTGCTGTGGTTGGCCCGAAACCCGGACTGCGAGGGGTCGAGGGATCCATTCGTCTCGAGGAAGGCGGCAAGCTGTCTGTTGACGGTCTTCTCGATGACTTTGGCCGGAAACGGAAGGAGCGAGATGGGACGGTAGTTCTTAAGGTCGGTGGGGTCCGCCGTTGGTTTCTTCAGGAGGGCGGTAAGCTCGGCGTGCTTCCAGCTCTCCGGGAAGGTGGCGGTGTGGAAGGAGGAGTTGATGATGTCCCGGAGATGGGGTGCGATGGTGGCGTCGGCTTTGTTGAAGACGTGGTGTGGGCAGGGGTCGGTTGGTGATCCGGAGTGGATGGAGTTCATCGTGCGGGTGGTGTCTTCGGTGCTGATCGGGGTCCAGTTGCAGAGGGTGGTGGTGGCGGGCGTTGGTTCGGCGGTAGGGTGCGTTGTTTGTGCGTCGAAGCTGTTATGTATGTCGGTGATCTTGCGGTGGAAGAACGCGGAGAGTGAGTTGCAGAGGTCTTGCGAGGGGTGATGTCGTTGTTTCCGGCGCTGGGGTTGGAGAACTCTTTGACGATGCTGAAAAGTTCCTTGCTGTCATGGGCGTTGTTGTCCAGTCGTTCTTTGAGTGCCGACTTCTTGGTGGCACGGATCAGCTGGTGGTGTTTGCGGGTGGCGTGCTTGAGGGCGGTCCTGTTGTCTGTGGTCTGGTCGAGTCGCCAGGTTTTCTCGAGAGTGCGGCAGTTCTTCTTGGATTCCTTGAGTTCGTTGGTGAACCAAGGGGTTTTCTTGCTTCCGGGTCTGCTGGGAGGGTTTTTAGTGGTGCGAGGTCGTCGGCGCAGGCGGTCAGCCACTTGGCGAGGTTGCTGGCTGCTTCGTTTGGGTCCGTTGTGTTGGTGGGTGTGTTCTGGCTGAGGGAGGCGGTGAGCTGCTCGGCGGTGATCTTGCTCCAGCTCCGGCGGGGAGCCTGTTGCGGGTGGTGGTGGGTCGTAGTCTTTCTGAAGCTGAAGTGGACGCAGCTGTGGTCGGTCCAGTGGAGTCCGGTGGCGTGGCTGAAGGAGATGTGCTTGCTGGACGAGAAGACGGGGTCAAGCGTGTGGCCGGCGTAGTGGGTGGGCGTGTTCACCAGTTGCTTGAGTCCGAGGTTGGCGAGGTTGTCCAGCAGGGCGGTGGTGTTTCTGTCGTTGTTGTTCTCCAGGTGGAAGTTGAGGTCCCCTAGGAGGATGTAGTCGGCGGAGGGCATGGCGTGCGGGCTGATGAAGTCTGCGATGTCTTCGCTGAATAGTGTGCGTGGTCCCGGGGGTCTGTAGATGAGGGTGCCTCGGAGGGTGGTCTTGGGGTCAGTGTGTATCTGGAAGTGTAGGTGTTCGGCGGCGGTGAAGGTCTCGTCGGAGTTAGTCGAGATGCGGATGGTGTTCTTGTGTACGATGGCGATGCCTCCTCCCGTCTGGTTGACGCGGTCCCTCCGGGTGATCTTGTATCCGTCCGGGATGGCTATGGCGATGTCGGGCGCTGAGGAGGCGTTCATCCAGGTTTCGGTGAGGAAGGCGATGTCCGGTGCTGTTGCGTCGAGCAGGTCCCAGAGTTCCACGGCGTGCCTGTGGACGGAGCGGGTGTTCAGCAGGATGCATTTCAGGTGGTTGCTGCTGGTGCTCGACTTGGCGGAGGTGGTGCACGTCCGGGGGCAGGTGAATCGGCAGGTTTGGCAGGTGAAGGGTCCGTGGGTGCGTCTCGGTGAGGCTCGGTAGCAGGCAGGGTTCCGGCCGGCATTGAGTGCGGTGAGTGTGGCGGCGTCGTAGGTCCGTCGGGTGGTGATGCATCGGTGGGATCCAGGGGTTCTGGCGCTGGGCGCGGTCCAGTCGCGGACGGGCGCAGACGGGCTTGCCTTAGGCGCGCCTTGCGTGCCAGCGCGCCCGCTGCGCACGCCGCTGCGCGTGCAGCGGCCGCCATTTATGGGGAGGTGGGAGGAGGAGCAGCTGGGAGGCGGGAGGCAGGGGCAGCGAATGGGCGGTCAGGGGGCGGGGCCGCAGGGACGCAGCGGCGGGAATGGCGAGAGGCAGCGGGGGCACAGAAAGGAAAACATGGGAGAAAGCAGACAAAATCACGGGCACAGCGACAATGGGGCAGCGAGGGGCACAAAAAGGAAAACAGGGGAGAAAGCAGACAAAATCACGGGCACAGCGACAATGGGGCAGCGAGGGGCACAAAAAGGAAAACAGGGGAGAAAGCAGACAAAATCACGGGCACAGCGACAATGGGGCAGCGAGGGGCACAAAAAGGAAAACAGGGGAGAAAGCAGACAGAATCACGGGCACAGCGACAATGGGGCAGCGAGGGGCACAAAAAGGAAAACAGGGGAGAAAGCAGACAAAATCACGGGCACAGCGACAATGGGGCAGCGAGGGGCACAAAAAGGAAAACAGGGGAGAGAGCAGACAAAATCACGGGCACAGCGACAATGGGGCAGCGAGGGGCACAAAAAGGAAAACAGGGGAGAGAGCAGACAAAATCACGGGCACAGCGACAATGGGGCAGCGAGGGGCACAAAAAGGAAAACAGGGGAGAGAGCAGACAAAATCACGGGCACAGCGACAATGGGGCAGCGAGGGGCACAAAAAGGAAAACAGGGGAGAAAGCAGACAGAATCACGGGCACAACGACAATGGGGCAGCGAGGGCACAGAAAGGAAAACAGGGAGAAAGCAGACAGAATCACGGGCACAACGACAATGGGGCAGCGAGGGGCACAAAAGGAAAACAGGGGAGAAAGCAGACAAAATCACGGGCACAGCGACAATGGGGCAGCGAGGGGCACAAAAAGGAAAACAGGGAGAAAGCAGACAGAATCACGGGCACAACGACAATGGGGCAGCGAGGGGCACAGAAAGGAAAAGGGGAGAGAGCAGACAAAATCACGGGCACAGCGACAATGGGGCAGCGAGGGGCACAAAAAGGAAAACAGGGGAGAAAGCAGACAGAATCACGGGCACAACGACAATGGGGCAGCGAGGGGCACAGAAAGGAAAAGGGGAGACAAGCAGAAAAAAACGGGCACCGGGGCCACAAGCGGAGGGCGATCTTACCTGCAGAAGCAGCGGGCAGACAACACAGGCGGAGCTGTGTGGTGGGGAGCGACCTACCTGGCAAGGTCAAGGGTCGCTCTCCTCACCGCGCAGCGGCCGCCATTTATGGGGAGGTGGGAGGGAGGAGCAGCTGGGAGGCGGGAGGCAGGGGCAGCGAATGGGCGGTCAGGGGCGGGGCCGCAGGGGACGCAGCGGCGGGAATGGCGAGAGGCAGCGGGGGCACAGAAAGGAAAACAGGGGAGAAAGCAGACAAAATCACGGGCACAGCGACAATGGGGCAGCGAGGGGCACAAAAAGGAAAACAGGGGCAGAAAGCAGACAAAATCACGGGCACAGCGACAATGGGGCAGCGAGGGGCACAAAAAGGAAAACAGGGGAGAAAGCAGACAAAATCACGGGCACAACGACAATGGGGCAGCGAGGGGCACAAAAAGGAAAACAGGGGAGAAAGCAGACAGAATCACGGGCACAGCGACAATGGGGCAGCGAGGGGCACAAAAGGAAAACAGGGGAGAAAGCAGACAAAATCACGGGCACAGCGACAATGGGGCAGCGAGGGGCACAAAAGGAAAACAGGGGAGAAAGCAGACAAAATCACGGGCACAGCGACAATGGGGCAGCGAGGGGCACAAAAAGGAAAACAGGGGAGAGAGCAGACAAAATCACGGGCACAGCGACAATGGGGCAGCGAGGGGCACAAAAAGGAAAACAGGGGAGAGAGCAGACAAAATCACGGGCACAGCGACAATGGGGCAGCGAGGGGCACAAAAAGGAAAACAGGGGAGAAAGCAGACAGAATCACGGGCACAGCGACAATGGGGCAGCGAGGGGCACAGAAAGGAAAACAGGGGAGAAAGCAGACAGAATCACGGGCACAACGACAATGGGGCAGCGAGGGGCACAAAAAGGAAAACAGGGGAGAAAGCAGACAAAATCACGGGCACAGCGACAATGGGGCAGCGAGGGGCACAAAAGGAAAACAGGGGAGAAAGCAGACAGAATCACGGGCACAACGACAATGGGGCAGCGAGGGGCACAGAAAGGAAAAGGGGAGAGAGCAGACAAAATCACGGGCACAGCGACAATGGGGCAGCGAGGGGCACAAAAAGGAAAACAGGGGAGAAAGCAGACAGAATCACGGGCACAACGACAATGGGGCAGCGAGGGGCACAGAAAGGAAAAGGGGAGACAAGCAGAAAAAAACGGGCACCGGGGCCACAAGCGGAGGGCGATCTTACCTGCAGAAGCAGCGGGCAGACAACACAGGCGGAGCTGTGTGGTGGGGGAGCGACCTACCTGGCAAGGTCAAGGGTCGCAACTTACCCAGCAAGGGTAGGTCAGGGCAGGCCTGAGCAACCAGGGGAGCCCTTTGGTTTCTTTGGAAAGTCTTCTGGGGACCCACAAGCCAGCTGGCAAGGAATCGCAAAGAT